>CM061534.1:46881557-47004037 GCA_030545055.2 Neoaliturus tenellus | reverse complement strand
TATTTCATATTGCACTGGACTCTATAATATTGTTTAAAATAGGTAACTTACTTTTTTTACAACTAAAACCTAACATAGAAAGGATCGCCAGTTTTGTATTATTCACGGGAGTCAGGAAATAGTAAAAAACCTCTTAAAAGTAAAAAAAAAAATCGTTGGTAAAGACAGTAGAAAAGGTGAATGTGACCAGAACATTCATAATATAGGACAGTACAAGTAAAATGGTGTTAAAAATGATTATATCTTTAAAATGTCATGGTAATAACATATGTAACCTCCGTTACTTATATTTTGTGTGACCTCTGTTACCAATTAAAATCTATGTTCTAGTAGGTTTAAAACCCTTAAAAAATTTATACATGACCTTTTTTAAGTCACTTTGACTTAAGAAACAAATTTTTTCATTTTATAAATAATGTAAAGTAAAATAGTTGCAGAATTTTAGTGGAGGTTACATCCAAAAGTGTCAAAGGAAAAGCCTCGATAAATAATTAAAACAACTCACCTAAAATGCTCAGACGATAGACTCTCATTCAATAGAAGAGGAGTTGCATCAATTAGATGTAAACAAACAACTCTGAACAGCTAATCCAAACTATCAATATAAAATTACAGACAAACTGTTCTTTGCCAATGTTTTGCTTTCATCCGGAAAAGCATGCATGTAATAGTCCATAATCAAGGTAAAAATACAAATGATAAATACTATGAATTAGTCGGGTTTGAACTATTAGGTACACACCTAAACACTTTAAAATTGTTTTTTCATTATTTTAAATTTTAACATTTTGGTTTCAAAATTTTTGGAATGGCTGAAATCTTGTATTTGACAGTAATTTTTTATCCTTTTCAATCGATATATTTTTGATAGTAGTGCAGGCAGGCGCTATATGAAACTGTGTCCAGGATTCATTGTCCAGAGATCAACTTCCTAATTTACTACAAGATCTGGTATGTTCCTTCTATTTTTTTAGTTAGAATTATTGTCTAACTTTCCCAACTATGGTAATTGGTATACCACTCAATGTTTTACTGCTGCAAAGGCTGTAGTAACCTTCTTATGGGCATTCTGCTGGACCTATGCTGGGGACATATATTTTCAAGCTGTAATCAATGAGCATTGAGAGTATTTTCTGGTCCAGTTCCTAAAAAACTGCACTTTTGAGCTGCTCATGCTAACCATACTCAATTCACTTTTGTTACTCAATGAGCGAATTTCAAACTACCTCACCAAGGGAGTGGTGGTCTCAAGCTTGATGTTCATCGCTTGAGACTGGCCAGAACAAAGAGTATTTCCTAGCTGCACTGTTGGATTTTATAACAGGCTACCAACACAGGTCAGAGCTTTAGTAAACCGGAGGTTTGCTGGTAAGATTTTTAATCTCTGAAGAAATCTTCGTTCTACTCGAAATTGAGTGGAAAAAGCATAACTTTGTAGCACATTATTTGTCAGATTTTAGATGGTTTCCCAAAAGTTGTCCACTCTAGACCTGGGCAATTTTTACCCACAGGGAGCTTTTGTTGGATCACAGAAAATTTTATGTCTTTCAAAGCCATAAAGACATTTTACTGATGCTTCTTGATTAGCTGAATACGCCAAATCTGAATTATTTTCAGCTTATTACTTTTTAGGTACCAATTACTTTTTTTAAAGATGTCCGGCGAGGGAGAGCATCCGATTGAAGTCCATGACGAAGAGGTCGAGTCCAGCTACAAACCTCCCCCAGAGAAAACAATAGAAGAGATCCTAGAGGCGGACAAAGAGGATGAGAGTTTGCGGAAATACAAAGAAACTCTTCTCGGAGAAGCTAAGGAAAAGAAGATCATTGTCGGTGAGTTTTTTAGGTGCTGAAAAGTTGGAAGACGTTGCTTTGATTTTATTTCCAGCTCAATGGTTTGAAAAAAAATATTTGACTACAAATCTGGTATACATACCATAGGCCTATTCTTTTTTGCTTTTTGTTGATTGCAATTTATACACTAAAGTATTATACATTTTTGATATAGGCCTAGCCTAATTAAAAAATATCAGGTAATATCCAATAAAAGTGCAAAATAAAAAGAAAAATTTTATAAGAGACAAAATTTTTAAATTAAAAACACCAAGGCAATTGTAGGTTATAATGCCGAGTGAAAGAAACTATTTAAAATAAAAAAAATGGCATGTATCATTCAACTAAACCCTAAGTTGCGGTTTAATACGGTTGATACATCTTGGAGGCTTAAAAGGAGAGTGGAAGACCATGTATGGAGGCTTTCCACATGTACCGTACTCTCATAATTGTGGCTATTTAAATGAATGATAGAACTTCGATATACCGTACTCTCATTCAAGAGGCGATTTTTTCTGATTGGGAAGAATAAAAATCATATATCTGTTTCTGGTTAGGTTTTATCAATAATCTTTTTGAAGTTTTGATTACCAATTTTGTGTACGTGTGGCATTTTTGTGGTGGCATTCCAACATAACTAATTAATTGTTATAAATTGTTCTTAGATGAAAGCGATGAGAGGAAAGTAATTGTCAAACGATTGGCACTCGTGGTTGCTGATCGACCTGACGTTGAACTAGATTTGACGGGTGATCTTAGTGACCTAAAGAAACAGGTAAGTTTGACAACGTTTTTCTCTTGAAGATTACGCGAAAAAAATGTCCAAATTTGTTTCATTTCAACTAGTAGGCTATCGTAATTAATCAATCAAAATTTAAATATAAAATTCTTCAGATCTTTTACTAATTTACTTTGTACAGTGGTGAGTTTTTTTATGTAGGTATATTCCATAAGTAGGCCTACATCATTCTTTCAATCCCACACTACATGAAAAATTTATTTATTGAACATTTTAAAGAAAGTTACGTATAAATTATGAATACTGTAAAGAATACAATTCAGAAGAACTTCTTCTAAACAAATACTGTATTTGTCAATTATTAATTTAATCACCCACATGTGGTAAGCCAGTTAACAATTTGGTCCAGTAAGTATGTTATTCTCTTTCAGTTCTTAGCGTTTTTGTTAAACCTATAGTTATCATTTCACCATATTAAAAATTGTCTTCAAAAACTTACTCGAGGCAGTCAAAATCCAAACCACAATTGATTTTGAAAGGTCGCCCCCAACTAACATTTTGCATACCTAAAGTTTTTTTTTTACAGAAGATAGCCCTACTAATCTTTTACAGACCATGCAACGTGAAAACAAAAAGATTTTATATGATTCATTAACCAATCTAAGCTATCACGAGTAGAAATTATTGAGGCAGAAATGTGGGTGGAAGTTTCAGAAAGGGAGTTTATAATGGTAAACAGTAATGAGAGAGCTAATGTGGTCCCGAAGGTGTTCCGTGTCAGATGTGGCAGCGGGCTTGGATCCACACATCATCCTCTTTATTGCTGTCTATTTTGAGATCCTTTCTCCAATCATCCGTGTGTGTGAACACCTTTGACTTGACGAGCCGTCGGCTCTTGCCAATGTAAACTGAGATATTGAACTGAGTAAACAGTAACCGCTTTGCGAGCTAATATAGGCCTAGCTAACTTATTAATTCATTTAATAACTATTTAAAAAAATAGCCTAGTCAATTAATAAATGTAATACAAATGTCTGAAGTGGTTTTATAAAGTGCCGTTCAAAAAATTCAATGTCATTTTTTAGTTTTTTTAGTATGAGAGTTATATTTTAGAATTAGATGTCGGGATTAATCGATTCAACAGTGGAAGTAACAGCAGGGCTTGTAACAGGTTATTTTTTTTTTGCTCTTGGTTATTTTTTTATTTATTTTTTTTTGGAATTTGGTTATTTTTTGGGGGATTTTGGTTATTTTTTTCAAGGCAATTAGGTTTTTATTGATCAATTTGGATGAAACTCATAAAAACTAAATAAATGTTTAAAAAAGGAAAAAAATTAAAAAAAAGTAAAAGATGAATCGGGGAGGATTTTATTTTATTTTAAATTTTTTTTATTATTATTATTGCTTTAGTAGATGATCACTTAAGCAGTTCAAAATTATCTTACATCATTTTTATTGCCTACATGTTTTTAATATCCTGATAAAACGCCGGTTTTTGGAATTTTTAGCGACATTTTGGGTTTATTCAAGGTTATTTTTTGATTATTTTTTCTATCATTTTGGTTATTTTTTTTTAATTTTTATTAATTTCAAGAACTGTTACAAGCCCTGTAACAGTTCAACTTGACGCTCGTTAATCTGCTAGTCACCCTGACACTTTTAAGTGCAGCTTAAATTTGTCCACTACATTGTCAATAGTCTGTGGTTTTCCTTAATAGCTCATTTAATTATTACAATTCTGACACTTTCTCTAATTTACATCTCATATATGTACAACAAAAATGCTAGAGGTCTTTCACTTGTCAAGAAGACATTGATAACAAGCCTTTATCAATTAAAAATATTTTGACCAATGTATGGTGTAGGCCTAGTCATTTATTTCAAGAAGTTGGCATTCTTTATTTGCCTTATTTTGTCCTATAAACTTAGATTATTGATCAGTGGGTGGAAATTAGGATTAAGCAAATCACCCTAATTACCTGATGAACTCAAAACAAATTAATTTAACCTAGTAAGGTACCGATAGTAGCTATCGTAATAATTGTAAACAATCTAATTTTGTCTGCTCACAGACAAAACTAAGTTATCCACAATTTGCTCAAGATTGGTTTACATTTTAAGTTCAAGTTTTTATTATGGATTTCCCTGTTACATTGTGCGTAATGAATTGTGTTTGCAGGTATTTGTTATCAAAGAAGGAGTTTCGTACAGAATCCGCATAGATTTCATCGTTCAGAGAGAAATCGTTCATGGATTGAAATACGTTCAGAAAACCTACAGGCTTAGTCTACCAGGTAAAAGAAATTAACTATGATTAAAGAATTTTAGTTCATTCACATTTAAAAGACCTACACTATTCACCTTCTTATTGAGGCAAATATCGTACAAACATTCTATAATATACCCCCACAGTACATTCTATAATATGTACAGTTTGCACAGTACATTATGGTGGTTAGTAGCCAATCTTAACCTTTTTTCCTTTTACTCTTTGTAGTGCTTTTGCCAAAAATGTTTCATTGTCATTTAATTTTCTCTACAACTATTAACTCATATACTCCCCGCTACAAAAGCACTGTGCCTAAGCTATGTGTCCAAGATTGGGGCCATCCTTCTACTCAAACTTTGTCCCAGGATTGTTATTCATGTTTTTTGAAGGATGTTCGAAGAATTATTTAACTTTAGCAACTCCAAATTTCTTATCTTTGGCCTACAATTTAAATTATAATTTTGACAAAATAAAGTTTTGACACTGGATGAAAGATGGGTGAGATTTCCAGGTTTCTAATTACCTTAGTCTGAGTAGGTATTTATTGCCATGAATATAGTAGGCTACTCTGATTTGGCACTAAAGCGCCAAACGCTTAAGCCGATGCTAATTGATGCCATAGTGTTATAGATTATTACTTAATTTGCTACTTTCATTGATTTGTTTTCTGTTACTTATAGTGGATATTTTTCAAACTATTTATATGTAATATGCTGTTTAAACTTTCTTAATTTGTTTTTGCTTGCCTGGGCAGCCATAGAAGGTAAGGTGCTTTATTGCAGATGCATATGACATGAATGTTTATTAACTTATGAATATTCTAAGGCTGTATTATCTTGTGTGTGTTCTATTATTAAGTCACTTTTTATAAGAGACATTGAGTTGTGTTTGTGCAAAATTGTTTCTTTTCAGGTTAAAGAAAAAATGAATCCAGACCTTAAGCCATCTGTGCTAATTTTGATCATTCATTTATCTGGAAACATTTCGGAATGGCCCATTCCTTATTTAATCATCCTCCTTTTCCATGACATTCTATGTCTCTGTGCCGCTTACTGGAATGTCCAAATGTTGGATGTCCCAGCATTTTCATATTATTTTATTAACTTTATACACAAAATACACCTAGCTTTTTCTTGTATTTAGTAAGTATTTAAATGAGCCACTCGGCCATTGAAGTATTTCTGTTTCTTTGTAATTTCTTTTGTGTTAAAATATTTGTTTTGTAGCTATAATCCTAATGTAATTTAGCACTGTAGAACCATAGATTAAACACTCTCCCCAAGTAAATAGCCCATCCTAATCTAAGCGGCGGGCATAATCGACTTGTACATTCAAGACGAATGTACCATAACTTAAGACATTCAAATCTTCCCCACTTTGTTTAGATTTTAACCTTTGTCACTCGACAATGTGGACACTATCGGATACTACTGACATGACAATTCGTCATAGACAATGTTGAATTATCAGGAATGTCGAACTATCGAGGTTCTACTGTGTTGAGAAACTGCATATAGCAGTCAGAACAATTTGATGCACATGTATTTTCCACTCAAATTTTGAGTTTGTCTTAAATTTCTCGACCTTAGTTTTGGTAGTTTATGTGAATCTATTCATCATTACAGTTTTCTGTCAACAAATGTTTAAAGAGTAAAATATCACCATTAGACTGAAAGCGATGATTTTTTCTCCCGAGCTCAGAGAAAATCATAATTATCATACAAATATCATAATTAAAAATGTTGAAATTATTTTGTACCGTTGTGATCCAACACACTCCCCAGGTATACGTTAATTCCCTATTCCCTGCAAATATCCTAGTTACATTATGCAGTTACTTAAATAAAAACTTTCAAAAACCTTCTTGCATTTGCAAATTTAATTTGTTAACATATATTTCATCAGTGATTTTATATAAAAAATTTCAAAGTTTTTGTGCACTTAACATTTTATACTTCTACCCTTAGCCAGCGCTAGCTCCGATATAATCAAATGTTTCGGTTTCCAGTTGACAAGATGACCCACATGGTCGGATCCTACCCCCCGAAGCTGGAACTCCAGAGCTACACGACGCCCCCCGAGGACGCCCCCGCAGGGATGATGTCCAGGGGCACGTACACGGTTCACTCCCTGTTCACCGACGACGACAAGAACATCCACCTCAAGTGGGAATGGTGCTTCGAGATCAAGAAGGACTGGAAAGACTAAACCCGCGTCATGTGACTCAGTGCTTTATCGGGTGTAAATAAGCCTTATATCGAGATTAAATTGTCAATTTATATAAGCGAGTGTTGTTGGTATCGAAGGCGGCCAGTGGCTTTTCAAAGAAAAATTTTTCGGGAAGTCAAGGTTATTTACTTAAGGGGCAGCTTGAATGAGAGGTAGAAGAGCTGCTGGGGTTGCTACGGTTTGTAAAAACTATTTGAAACTCGAGCTTTACAATTTTTTCAGTTTGTGTTTATCGTATGAGTTGAGTCACCAAATAGAAAGTTTCCTCGTTTTTGGAAATCATGCATTTGTATACTAAGTAGCGTATGCTTTAAGGGTTTTTAGAATTTGCTTCTGCGGTTCTTAATGTGCGATTAGAAATTGCATCAATGATTTACCCTTTCCTTGTGGCTTACCACAAGATTTAGGTGATTCCAGTCACTTCGAAAGCAGCTAGTTTGTTAGTGGTATGCTTGCTTGGTATAAAGATTTGCCTTTATGCTGTGTAAAGTAAATTTACTAAAACAAAATAAACTGTCTTTAAAATAAAAACTTCAATATTAGTTTTAACTTATTGCATTATTAAAACGGATGTATTAAGTGATAGTATAGTTGGTGATAGGACATGACATTGAAATAAAAATAAGATGGCTACAATTCATTTAAAGCATTTGTGCTAAGAGTAATGTAATCTGTTATAAATTTTCCTTTGAAAGAGTTAACTGGTTGTCTGACGCTTTAAAATCTGAGAAAAATTAAACTTTCAAAGTACAAATTTTGAAGAGCATCTTAACAACTTACAATTTTAGGTACCGATACGTTATTCTGCTACAACACTCAGCTTTAAAGATGATATGATTTTACAGTTTTGTAGAACATTAAATGTATATCCTATAGAGGTGTGCGGATAGTGAAATTTCACTTCGGATCGGATTCGGATCGGATAGTCTAGTTTCGGATCGGATTCGGATCGGATAGTAGGGGGTTCGGATCGGATTTTATTCGGATTCGGATACTCGCGCGGACAGAGTGAACCGTTATATTACTCATAATTAAAATACAAATTAATTAACAGTAAAATTTCAGCACTTTATTCCTAGGAATGATGCATGAAAAATGTTAATTTTATTTTTGTTTAATATAGAAATGTAGGCATATATTGATTTTTTTTGTTAAGTATTTGTTCAAAACTAGAATTATAATTTACATTTTGGACAAATACTTTACAATGATGAATAAAGAATTTTAATATGCATGTTTGATGTTGTCCTTGAGTTATTATGTTAAGTATGATACCATTTCATATTTGTATGATTTTGTGTATTATAGGCCTATTATAATATATTATAGCCTATATAATATAGTTTAATATATTCTACTAACTACAGTAGGTCTCATCCAAAATAAGGTACAAGGCTATCGGTATCAAACCAAGTTTCAACTTAAGGTAGGCCTATTGTTTAGCTCTAAAGTCTGTCAATCAATAGGCTACATTTGTAACTGTTTGTTTATGGTGAGAAAATCTTTTTCGATATTTATTTACAAATTTGCTTATAACCTAGATAAAATTTTCTCTCTCAGAATTGGGTCATTTTCAGGCTCATTTTTTGTTTGAATACATTGATAGTAATATTTTGAGTAATAACTTAGAGTTATGACCAAATAAGGTCTATTTCATTCATTAGGCCTAGGCTATATGCAAGTTTTGATATCTTTGAGTCACTGTGATGACATTACTGTTTAACAGTAAGTTTAGCCTAGGCCTACACCTTCATGTAGGCGCTAGGCTACAGTTTTGTTTGATGTTTAAAAGTAGATTGCTAACCTTACTTAGGTTCAATAATGCAGTAACATGTAATACTTTTAACAATTTAGGTTTTAAACTTACATCCCAATTTGTTTTAGGCCTATTACAATGATGTTAATTAAAATAAAAACTTTCCTATCTCAAACAATTTATGAAGTGGAAGCAAGTCACAAGTCTCAATTTCAGTAATAATAAAACTACATTATTTTATTTTTCTACAAAGAACATTTTATTATGTCTTAGTTACCCTACCCTTAGGCCTACCTTTAGAACCAGCTTGCACAATAGGCATTCCGCCTGTTCTTGGTTTTTCTCAAAATATTTCCAAATCAAACTCCTTTTCCTTCTTGGCTCCCCATAACTGAGTAGTTAACAACTAGCCTATCCGATTCTAGAAAATTAAGTTGATCACATTTAAAGTTCGTAACTTCAATTCAAATTTTATCTCGTACGCTGTCGGCTGTAGCAGTATTCCCAGACTTCAAAACATTGTACCACACGATAATAAATTATTGCACGCTACAAAAATGTCGTGTCTATCAATGTAGTTAGTGATTGATGTCGGGAATTATTTGATTTTGTAATATTTTAGGCACGCAAAATCAATCATTTTCCAAAACTATCATTAATTATCTTGGAAATTACGACAAATCTTTGGGAGGAAAATCAGTGTGACGTCGGAGAATGAGTACAATAACACATTATCGTGTACTTGGAAACACTGTCGTCTACTGCGCAGGACAACAGACTCAAATAACCACAGACTAAAATCGTGACACTCGCTCAATTCTGGTGTTCCCCATAATAGTTAATTCCAAATCGGTGGCTGTGGAGTGCTAGCGAGGGTTCACTAGCGCGCGTTGTGGTTGGAATCGGAACCTAACTCTACAGCCAATCACGACCACTGTTAGAATGGGTTGTTTACTCCATCCGCTTGAGCCGCTAACTATCAGATTTATTTTGACAACCATTGCCTTGAGTGCGCTATATCTTGGGGACACCCTAATGCCTGGAGTGTCAATACTAGTGTTGACTGACTGTCTTCAATTTTCAAGTTTTCGTGAGAGATGATAATAATTTATTCATTGAGTCGTGTTTTAATTCAACATTGTATTCATACCTAGAACGAACGCGATCGTCAGTATCAAATGTAGTTTTTGGGGGGTTTAAAGGTTTTTATGCTCATATACACTATCTATCCGAAAAAATCGGATATTTTTCGGATCCTATCCCACGCCTGTTGTACGTTCGGATCGGATCGGATATCCGGATCCGATCCGAATCCGATCCGGTTTTCCGGATATCCGCACACCTCTAATATCCTACAATATCTCTTACTGCCTTAACATATCCTTGAACATGGAAGAAAGCATTAGCCTTAGCATTCCTGTTTGAAATAGGGTAAACATTTTCAGTTTTTAGTCCGGTTTGTTGTTTTATATCTTACTCATTGTTGCATTTACCAAATAACATTATTTAGTTTAAAGCATATTTTATTTAGACACTATAAATATTTTTCTTATAGAAAATGTCATGAAGAATTTTGTATGTTTTATACGAAGTTGGGCACTGAAAAGTTTGTTTAATAACTTTCTAAAATGTTTCTCAAGTGACCAAAATATTTGGCCAATGTCTTTCAGGCTTGTTCCTATGACCTCACATTGCATTTCCTAGGATAACCTCTTAAATGCAGATTATAGATGCAGCGTAAATCGATTTTTAAATGTCTTCTTTCCAAATTTGATGTTTTAATTTTGGCCTTTAAGAAAATAATGGGATAACCGGTTCAGTATTTTCTGTGTCAAATGTTTGCTCTAATACATAAGATATTTTGATAATGCTATTTATAAAAGACAGAACCTGATTCTCGCCTTAGATTCGGGTTATCTGTCATAAAGATAAATATTTTATAGACAATATATTCCGGAAGGAGTCAATTTACTCAATATTACAGTGTTGTTGAAAATATACATTGTTAATGTTTGGTACTATTTTACCTCAAAATAAATGACCGTAACAATATTACTGAATAACTATTTCACTCAATTTAGTGTGATATGGTCTGAATTAGTTTCAAATTTGTTAATAGAGGCATTTATACTGTTAGTATGTTGAATCTGTGTCTGTGAAAAGGTATGTTATATGTAACGCAATAGGTTAAATTCCATATAGACCATGTTATTTTTCAGCTAAATTATGTAAATTTCTATTGATATCATGTGGTGTGAACGAGAGTAATTATATTATTGCCCTTTCTGTGTCAGTCTTATATTCCTACGGCTTTGTACTTACATAAAAACAACTTTTTGGGTAAATTATCATTCCTTGCGGGTTCCTCACTTTTTACAACTTTTGAACCTTTACTGCACCACTAAACCGAAATCTATGATTTGCACAAAGAATATTTTGTGTGTTCGTCGTTTTATTGATGTTTTACCTTAAATGTAAGAAAATAAATTTTGTTTGAAAGTTCTTCACAGTGCAGTAAGTATAAAAACACAAAAATATATATGAATTAATAATTTATAAATAAATTATTGATATAACCAAGACCCTATTGTATAATAATAGAAGACCCTATAGTATCCTTGTTATTGGGATATTTGTAACTCATGCTAAAATCCTTCCTTATTACAATAGTCTTTTCCGATTTTGTTTTAGTAATTAATAAGTTACTCTTAGACTAACTTATTTTTTAGCTCAAATTTTCCTTAATCTTTCATAGTTTCTGTACCATAATTAAATTGAGTTTAGGCATGAAGAAATTTGTTGTCCCATTATATGCATGAACTTTTGAGCAATAGTGTACTGTCGTTTGTTATGTGTAGCATTTCTCATTCGCTTTTCCTCGCTTAACCAGACTGACTACTATTGTGCTTCCATTATTGCAATCACATGCCTTCAGCCTTTTCAAACTGCACATTGTAAGGAAATCGTTACACTGACTTGTCGGGTTTAAATGTAAGAATTACAATAATTTCAGATTCAGTAGAAGTTTGGTTGAAACTGCTACTGCTAGAGAAAATAAATTGGTTGTTTTTTTAACATAACTAAGGTGCCCTCGGAATTGTTTTTCAATATTTACTCAGCTTATTTTATAAAAATACTGGAGTTCTGTATTGCTGTATTTTGTATATTGAAGATAATAAAGATTATATATAATAACTGGGTTTTTTCTTTATTAATGTAGATGGTATATTTAAAGTCCAATACCACTCCCACACAACAACTCTACCTGTCAAGATTCAGCGAATGAGAAAAAATTGAACATATACGTAAATGTAGTTTTTTGCAAAACGTAGAAGTAGCAGAGAGATTGAGAGTCGGGAAGGGGGTGATCGTCTTCATTCTTGCCCCTTGACGAATACCTCTACTATTATCATCATATCGGACTCGGATTGTATTAAGAAGTGCAAAAACGCTGCAAATTTGAGACAATTATGTGCTGAGAACATATTAAATATGTAACAACTAAGGAACAAAAATTAATTTGTCTTGGTTGTAAAAAACTTTATACTCGGTCCGGTATTTTGTACATATGAAAAATATTTCCTTGGATCCCCCCATTTGGTGTAAACCAATCATGCAACTGATGTTTTAAAATAGAGTATGTGAATGTGTAACACAAATCACTTAGGGCCGGTTTCTCCAAACACGTTTAACTTAAACTTAATTTAACTCAATGTTAATCATATGGATTGAGGAGGTTGGTGGAAAAACGACCTCAGTCCATTGAGATAATCGACTTTGAATATTAAACTTATGTTTTAAATGCTTTTATCAAATTGCATTACTCTTTGGATTCTTATACTACGCAAGATACATCTTTTTGGATTAAGAATATAATCTTTGTTTGTTAATATGTCATTTCCATCAAACCACTTTAGCAATATTAAAAACTTAGATTTGATGCATTTAAACTCATTCAAGTAGATAAAAATAAAGTAGAATAAAATATTTATTCAAACTAAATTTATTAGAAATAAAATCAAATAAAATAATAAATTGAAATCTAGCAAAGATTTCAATTTATTAAAATTTAAAATAAACTTGTAGAAATACAATGGTCTATCAAAGACTTTACTGAAAGTGTTTAAACATTTAAATAACAGATAGCTCGTTTAAACCTCAATTTTCACACAAAGAAAACCAATACAACCTTTAGCAATAACCTATATTTATTTGTCTGCACAAGACTGTTTCCTCCAGCTGAAGCCAGGCTGCCTTGTAACAGCATTCAGAAAAAAATCAACTCATCGAAAACACAAGATATTGACATGAAGCAAACACTGCTGCAACGGGGATTAAAATAACGGATTATTTAAAGCGTTTTTCCACCAACCTCCTCAATTATGGTTTAAACTTGATTTTACATTTAAACTTGCATCGAGAAACCAGCCCTTAGAGACAAAAATGAGGTGTTTGGCTGAAAGACTTGTCTGGCAGCTGAATAGCCAAGTGATCATAATGCTCGCCTCACAATCATTACACTCAGACAAGATAATGATTTAGAGAAGATCGCAACAAGTAGATCTATGTTTATTTACATCTAAATTTATTTTTTGATTGGTATTTAATTTTGTAAAAAAACTGTTTAGGTATTTTTTATGGTTGTCAAAAGAGACGAGTATATATATTGTATGGCTATCATAGCCAGCTACCAACTTCAAATAATGATAATAAAATAAATGAAAGATTTTCTGCAGTGCAGAGCACATGCGTCAGTACATTTAAAATTAAACTAAAATAAACATTTATGATCTCTCTATAAAGCTAAATCCAGGGCGCTAAGCCTTTGCAGCCCAGCTTCACTTGTACAATGCAGGACTATCAGCCCTTCCGGGAAAGCACTCAAAGGACACTCGGTGACAATGTGAGTCATAGTCTGGAACTCAGCACCACAGCTTCATGACTGATCTTCTGCCATTCCCCATTTGTATTTCCAATAATTACATCTTCCTACAACGGTGCGGAATCGATTGAGTTAAGTCCAATGATTCCGAGGAAGACTCATACCACCTACTGCAATGGTCGGGTCAGCAATCAAAAAGTAGTTCCGACCTTGGAAAGATTCCCAAGAGGCAGTCGGTATGGATGGAAAAGTTTGAGTCCGTCAACTGGGATGCTGTCCGCAGTGGTGGTTTTCAAGACCTCAATCGGCCCGTCCTCTGGGGTAGGTAATCATGGGGGGTGATGTTCATGACCGCAGCATTCCATTAAAGTTGCACGTACTCCACGGGTGGTGCTAAACAAACAACAATTTTTGGCAGCTGAACTATTACGCAAGTGATCTCTCAGCTATGCCAGCTGCCAGACCAAAGAGACAAGTAATTATGTACCTGTGAAATTAAAATGCAGTACTTTAAGAATTAATTATAAGAAACAACTGCAAAATTTCATGACTGTAGGGTTAATGGTTTGCCCAAAATTGTTATACAACATTTGATAAAATGTTCGCTTTCAAAGCCCATTAGGCCTACTCCAACATTGTTAGTTAGAATCACAAGTTCATAGAATTAATTTCTAGTTTTTATCTAATTCATTGTCAATAAAATTTTTAGAATAATATTTTTACCAAACACTTTGAAGGTAGATAAATAAACATCCAATTAATTACAAGAAACAATATTTAATTATATACAGTTCACAAGCTGATCCAACAAATTTTAAATAAACCAGTAGACACACATTTAATTTATTTTAAAATTTTTTTAATCTTTAAATACATTTTTAAGTACTGTTTAGTCTTTTCATACACTAACTTCTGAGGATGTAACGACTCTATTATAATTTAGTAGTCAACTTCAGACAGGTTAAAAAATCAATCAAATGTTGGGCCATATCAAGCTCAACTTTTTATTGGACATCATGCTAAAAACTACTGCACATATGAAAAGATACTCCTTACTTTAATCTTGCACAAAGAGTGTTGTAGCAAATCATTGATTACACAAATTTTAAAAATAACCCCTGACAAAAAGTTAATTACAATAATTTTTTGAGCCAGATGGTTTTTTGATGAACGTAATGTTTAACCCTTTCGGTGCTGGAAAAATATTCACATAACTTTTGAAAGGTGCTGGGGTATTATTCGTCAGTGTCGGATTCAGCATTGGACTTATACCATTGGTATAAGAATTCCACCTCTAGCCTCCCCCCCCCAAACACCATTTATCAACAATTCAACATAAGAAAAACCATTTGTTGACTGCTTTTACAAATAATTATTTGTAACAGAAAGCCATTACTCACTAACACACCAAAATATATTTATTTCATTCTAGAATTATTGTAGGCCCTGAATGAATGTCATACGATTATTGTCAATAACATTATTCATTAAATTTAATCTTGGTTTACGTCGTTTCATCAGGGCACCTCTAGTGTAAACCTAAAAAATAAGGGGAGCTTCTAATCATGCTCCTACTTTTCAGAATTGACATCTAGTCAGTTCCTAGGCGAGTTACTTTTATTATTATAGATTTTGGGTGGATTTTGTTTTTGACGCCAAAATTTAATTGTTTTAAGTAAGGCCTACCTTTAGTTATTGCCAATTCAAATAAATGGTGGTGTTGCGTTTGCCAGGTTTAGTGTCATTTTGTGTCTTGAACAAGCAGACAATGTAAAACAAGCTTTACAAGATTTCATTCTCGAGCACGACGACGTTGTAATTTTAAATTACATTACATAATATTATTTTAAATACTTACTTAACAACATTGTCCAGAGTAAACTTTTAATAGGTAGATGTTTTGAATTTGAGCACCTACGTGAATGAAAAAAATAGCACCGAGCTCTAACACTACCAACACTACAGTTTGAACTGGAGACAACTAAAGTTAAAATCACAATAGTAAAATGTTTGATTTGATATCTGAGTATCGATATTTTCATTTGATTTGACACATCATTTAATCACTAAATCACTATTTTGAGACAGAGTAATGGTGAAATTCAAAGAAATAACAAACTTATATAGTGAAATTTACAAGGTACAGCACTATTTACTGGTTACTTAAATTTGTAAGTAAAATGCAGTTATGTATAAAAAGTATTTATTCCTAAGTAGGGATAAATGATATTGTACATTTGAGGGGGGTGGGGTGCGTTCGCACCCCTCTGGATCCACCAGTGTTATTCATATAGCATTTAAAAGGTGAAGAGGGTTTGCAAGAGGGCGGAGAAAAAGGCATAACAAAATTTCAAGCCAAAAGTTATAGAATACGATATTTCGGATCTCGATCGTATGGAGAATTAAAGTAAATCATCGGTGTTTCAAAATAACCATCACAACGATCGATATTTCCATTTGAGTCTGCAGTATCGACACTGGGGACGAGCCGTAATATTGGAACGTCAAACTTTTCAGATGAAAGACGAGATCCAATATATATGATCTTAGCACTTTTCGTGAAAAAGCTGTTAGGGCCTATCCGATATATCATACCATAGCACTGAAAGGGTTAAGAAAAAAGTAAATAGCTTAAACAAAAGAATGTGAAATTTAAATTTAACTCAAATTGGTATATCCCTGAGCTGGCAAGCCTAATTTAACTTATGGTGGTTTTTAAGTTACCTCTGACAACAATCATATACAGTTGTTAGTCTACAAACAGTAGATAAAACAAGTGGTTAAGAGCTGTAGACGAAGGTAACCTAAAAGAACTATAAATATGAAATTTTGCAAAGAGAGACAAGAACCAAATACTCTCAAATCACTCAAAAATATATTATATAATTTACATCAAACACAAGATAAATTAGGTGTATTATTTAATAAACCAACACTCCTTTGCCTATTGGATAATTTTAAATACTACTAGGTTTTTAGTTTAATCTGAACATTTTTATCTTAAACCAAAGTTGTTTTAACTTGAAACATCAGACAAGAACGTTAACATGAACTAAGTTGAATAATCAAACAATGGACTAAATCAAAGTATTTTAAAGTAAAGAAGACATCTATTACTAGCATACCGTACCAAAAAGTAAAAGTGGCCTAGGATTTATTACTGAAATGTGTGCAAAGCAAAATAATTGAGTATAATTATGTAATGATCAATTTGATGACAAAATTGGTCGCTATGAATATAACATATTTTAAATTACTTCTTTTTTGTTTTTATCTAACAATTAAATTTTATAAATTTTATGGAGTTTTTCTTAATAAATGTTTAAAATAATAATCCTGATTTACTTCATATACATTTTTTTTATAAATTTGTGATAAATTGTATGAAATTTGGTTTATGGCACGAGAAGAAAGAATTTAACCATAAACCATTGTATTCCATGTTATGAAGGCCTATTTCCTGGAACTACATTTATATGTACATTTATATAGTAACAGCTGTATATAAAGCTATAAATACTGTTAACCTGTGAAAAACCCATCCCCAAAAAGAGGTGTGCACCCTTCCAGGAATGATTAAAATTTCTAGTATGTCCAAAAAGTGCAAAATAAATTAGGCCTAAACCATTATGAATTTACCATTCTAGAAGGTACGCAGCTACCTTAAAAATATTCAATAAGCCTACAATATACATTAAGGGTGTAAGAGTGGAGAGATTATGTTTTCTTCCATGAATAAAACATTTCCAGGGGTCGGTTGACTTTCCAGAACCGTTCGTTGACCTGGCGTAGAGTTTGGTTTCCGTTTAGGAGCACATGTTGCCCTGGGGTCGGTGCTACGTAGATGCAAAAGCTTAAACTCTGATGGGAAATTTCATCTCCAAGATCCAGTACCAGCCTGGTTACCAAGTACTTGCTGAGATGGTCCACTGTGAAAAAAATATAAAGTTAGGCTTGAGTAAAACATAGTTCAAACAATTTAGATTTGATGCAACTGTAAATAAGGATTCCATATCTTCAACCTAGTAGGCAGATGAGTATGACATTTCAGAATGATGCACGTTGTTTGCTAACCGCGCAATAATTATTTAAATATATTATAGGCCTAAAAAATATAAATTGAGATTAAAGTTACACTTATTAGGCCTATATATCAATTTGTTCGCTAAATTATATAAAACTAGAGAACACAAAAAACTTATAAATACCTCTAACTGGAAAAAGTAATGGCTTCCAGATAACATTGTAAAATGATGACACATTTAGAATAAAACCAAGACAGCCATTTTGTTCAAAATAAATTTGTGATTAAAAATACGTATACTTTGTTAAGTATATATATTTTATATAGGGGCCTACTCTATAACATATAATATACTTTATAACCAAAGCAAGCAATCAGCTGGCGACGTAAGAGTAATCAAATCCGTGAAGACGAAGAAAAATATTGCAATATATATTGTAACTAAGTGATAAAAGTCAGACAAGATTATTCTTTGGCTCTGCCTGCAACTGTCTGTCTATCCCACCGATCTTGGATAACTTAATTCCTTTGTTCACATTACACAGTGTCATTCCGTTGGTGTGAACGAAGGAAGCTTTCCGTTAGATCGTCTTTCATCTGTCCTTTCCCAGCTGACGAGAGCAAAGACAGTCCCGGTAGGGTATGCTTCCTAAAATTGTGCGAACAACCTTTAAGCCACACACCCCATCAGGGATCAACAAATGAGTAGCCATCGATCATCCATGGTGGGAGAGAGAGAAGGAGGGACAAGCGACGGAACAGCGAGGAGAGAAGATCATTAGGAAATTTGGGGTAGAGAAGATAAGTGGAGTGTGTTCTTGTGGTGTTGTGTCGTTGTGTTTCGGTGAAAAAAGGATTACCATAGTTGAAGTAAGAGTTTTGGTTTATAATTAGTTTATAAGTAAAAGATAACTAATGTTTCAAACCATTTAGTTTTCCAAATTCTAGAGTCAATTCAGTTAACATTTATTTCTCATTCTTGTTTTCTTACATAGGCCTAAATTCATTTTTGTCTTGTTTCTTTTGTATTTTGCTTTCTCTTTATTTTTTGCTTTATTTTTATTCAATGTACGTTCTTTTGTGCAGTCTCTTGCGTCTCATTTGTACCTCTCAGTACGCACCATGTCTTAATGGTGCGTCTACAATATGTACCGGAGGTACGGGACTCGCAATATAAATATAAGCTACTATACAAACCTTTATATTTTACTTTTAACAATTTTATATCCTATCTTATATTTTTTTATATATATTTTTTATATTTTTATAAATTATTATTTTAATTTTTTTACACTCTATAAATAAAATATAAGTGTACATTTTGTATAGCCTACAGAGCTTATACACTCTGCAATAAATAAACATTTATTTATACCGTATATATTTAAAGCAAACAATCAGCTGGCAACGTACGCGAAAATAAATTTTTAAAGAAGAAAAAACTTATCAAAATGGATGAAACTATGGATTATTCTGTAGAATAGAATTTCGTCAACTCGACTTTATAAGACATATGTTTTGTAGCAATATTTCACGAATTATCATGTTTTTTAGAGAATGCTTACATAATCGCCGGAGGCGCGACAATGACGTTCCAGACCGCGCTCTTAGTATCGGCTGCGACGTTCATCAGCGGAAGGGTTAATACAATTGTTTTATTTTTGACATAAATTCATTAAACAACTTTTAAGCTGAATCTGAGTGAAAACACAAATTAAATTTTTAATAATATTTTAGCATTTTTAAACAACAAATTATTAAGGTAGGTACCGTACCTAATTAGTTGATTTAGTCAAACTATAAAATAATAAAAAAGTAAACATATCGTATATTAGCCTACTTCTATTTTGCTCAAAAATCCATGGGACAATCTACTATATTTATCTCGGTGCTGGCCGTACTCGTGTTGTGGCCTATTTGCTACCTTTGAAAATCAATTACAAGTATAAATAAAAGATTTAATCAATCGACATTAAACAATATAGGCCTATACTTACTAACCCATTCATGAAAAAGATCCATCATGATAGTTACATATACAACACTAAAACACTATAACACTTTCATATAAAACTGTTGTGGTTTTATTGCTAACAAAAACCAATTTTGCCACGAGGAAATTGTACTTTTCCAATCAGTAGAGTCCCGCTTATCCAAAAATCCATTTAATCCTAACACAGCCAGATACACAGCAGACACTCTCACTAATCCGGCAGATTTCAGACCACTGTGGTGTCGGGTTATTTATTTTTACTAACGGCATATTTTTATTTAGGTAAAAAATCCTTTATCATATTTTAGATGAGGAATTTTAAATTGAAATAGGCCTATCCTTATTTCAAAATGTAACAATGAAAGAAGACATCATTGCCATGGCCATGGTTCACGAGGACACCCGAGAACGTCTGTGGTCGTACCCATAAAAAAAATACAATTTATGATGTACTGATAAGTTTATTGAATCTCTACTGAAAAAGCGGCAACATGAAGAAACTAAATAAAATATAAACTTTCTATTTAATGGCGAAGCTTTGTTATCCGACTACACCGTTATTATCAAAGTGGAAATTTTGATATTGCGATCAAAAATTGTGTAGCCTAGTGAAAACAATTGAATCAACAATGATATTGAGTTAAGAAATGTATTATAATAATAAAACCTAACTATCTAACCATACTCCGTCACTTTTATTGAAAATGATATTTATAACAACAAAATTAATGGAGTTTGGAAACATTTAAAACGCCTCTTCCCTCAATACAATAGCAAAAAAATACCTTTCTGATTCGTATTTGGCAGCATTTGTGACGAAATTTTAGGTCTATCGAAGCAAAGTCTGCTTCTTCTCACAATTAAAGATACACCGACACAACCACAATAAACTTGGGTACTTCATTTTGTGTTGTTCTTTGATAATGTTAAAGGTTACATCAGCTAAAATCTGTACCGTACTTGTTTTTGTTATTTTCAGTTATTTGTTTGCAATATATTTGTTTAATTGTCAAAAAGTATGTTTATCACACCTATTAAACATAACTAAATCATGTGATAAATTTGTAATCGTATTGTGTAATTACAGACTAACAATTTTAATCGCAATACAAAAATTTCCACATCTATAATAATGGTGGAGTCGGATAACAAAGTTTCGCCTATTTAACCAATAAGAAAATATTATAAACTATGCCACTTAATCGTTGTGAACCAATATGAATAAAACTTGTAATGGGATTTGCTCATTTACAAAATATTTCTTTTTTTAACGATAAGCGCGGATTACTTCTTTAATGCTCACAAGCTGAGAAAAGAGTAGGAAAAGAAGCATGCTTACCTATTACACTAATACAATTAACTCTGCTTCAGAAATTAGTGTTGATATTTCAGGAAGTGTTTCGGCCTACTATACTTAGGCCTATGAAGTACCCAAAAACAAACTACAGTCAACTCCCGATTATCCGGGGGCGGTTAAACCGGGTTGCGGATTAACCGGGGTCACAAAACGTCAATTTCAATTTAATTTATTTTCTCAGTTTTGACAACAATACCATAATTTATCAATCTTATTATGTTGAAATTACTTAAGAAGAAATATCTTTACTAATTATTATTTGGTTTATCAATGGAAAAATCAATGAAACACGGAAAATAATTTGTAAATTATTCGGTGGCGTAGTTGTGATCGTAGTCATGTTGTCAGGGAGGAGCGAGTCAGAGCGATGGCGGGACGCAATGGCGGGGTATGACCTTGACTGCTACGTAGTAAACAACTGGTCGCCCGCCGAGATGAGCTAAAAATAGAAACCAAGAAAGGTCCTATTTAGTTTCCAGTTGTCTGTAATTATCGCTCTGATTCGTCTGCTGTTCAGCGACCCCTATTAATTTTAACTTATATGTATCATTCTAAACAACACATTTAAAATACATTTGTTTTGCATTTCAAGACATTTTTGTTAAAGTACTGCAACATTAAAATTTTAATTGACAAAGTTATAAATTTATTAACCTAATTCAATAATTAGCATACATTTTGGACAATTGGTTGTTATAACATTTTTAACAATTAGACAAAAAGATGAACCATCACTCGTTTTTGTAGGGCTACGCGCGCGTGCTCTTATCTTGAATAAATTATCCCAAGCGACCCTCCCCCCTCACCCCATCCACCCATCCCCGCGATGCCAAGAACAATAGAACACCTGACCTTGGTTTTTTGTCCACGTTGGACCTTTTTATTGTGTTTCTTGTTTACTCAACTAGATCTGTTTATTCGTTCCAATAAGGTTTGGTCAATAACAAATAATAAAAACTGGAAACCCGCGGACTCTGAGTTAAAACTTATTTGTTTATTTCGTGTTTTAATTGATTTATTGAACTCTTTGTTTTAACCGTGGTTTTGGGTTATCCGGGACCCTTCAACCAGTCATTACCCCGGATAATCGGGAGTTGACTGTACAGAAATTTGTTACACTAGGCCTATAGGTAGACCGTTATAACTCAATACATCACAAATAAGTTAAACTGGTTGACGTTTTCTTACAGTAAAAAATAACTTTGTAAAAAATAAAATAGTCAAGAGCTTAAAAATGTAGGCTCAATAGGCTTTTGACGCTCACATCCATCCAGTTCTTGCCTGTGCCTAACTTATAACTTTGGCTTTTGATAAATACTAATTGGGTCAAAGCCTATTTAGCTTATAGCCTTCTGGCGGTCTAGCAACAACAACAATAGTAAAGGGTTAAACAAAACTTACCAGTGGCATTAGCGGTAGTTTTAATATATCTGACAGAGTTATCCTTCAGTGCTTTCATCAAGGTATTATCAGCCCCCATCTCTGTAGGATGTGGCATGAAAACAAGCTCAATCTCATCTGAAGTCACCATATCGGACGTTCCTTCTCCTTCAGTAACGGAATCCTGACCACCTGATTCAGCAACACTAGAATTTTCTGATTCATTTTCAGAAGTAACAACTGATTTAGGCCTCTTTGGAAACTTAGGACCATTGGATTCATCCTTCAGCATACTTGCAGTTGCTGAAGATTGTGAGGTTTCATCCATAGCTGATGGATGAGCTGATGACTTAGAAGGAACACCAGACTGTTCAGAGTGAGGAGGCATGGAGTTACTGTTTTCATTGGCAGATGTTACAGCTGAATGTGTCTGACTATTTTCAATGTCATTACCAGCAGACTTCTTGGAGCGTTGTAGACGATTTTGTGTCTGTAACTTAATACCTTCGTTTATGGAATTCATGAGAGCAGCTTGGCTATGACTTTTATGCAACTTCTCTAGTACCTTAACTTGATGAGCTTCATATTCATCTCTACTAGGATATATTTTAGATATAAGCAGGTCGAAATTTGGGTCAGGCCTTAGAGATCTCTTGGATACCAGTTTCTTCCTACATGTAGGGCATTCCTTATTACCTGAGCGGAGGGCAGTAATTATACAATCAGAACAAAATCTGTGTAAACATTCTTTAGTAGTCATTGTCTTCTTTAACATGTCCAAGCAAATAGGACACATTAACTCGTTGTGGAGAGATCTAGGGGATACAGCAATTTCTGTATTGTCTGTGATAGCTTCTTGAGGTGTCCTGTGCAGTTCGTACAGAGACAACTCCCATGTTTTATTCAATCCTATCTGCTCGGTTGAAGTCATTTTCAAACTGTGTAACTATTTAATAACAACAATGTACATGCCAGCACATATCACTGGGGGTAAAGTTAACACAGGATAACATTAATAAATTGTGAGAAACGCCATAGCACCACAACACAACACAACGCGACGACACCTTCGACAACAACACAACAGCGGAGAATAACAACAAACTCCCGTTCTGTTCAAGCTAGCCAACTGTCATTGCCGACAAATTTTTACTTGACCACGTATATATATATACAGTATTGGGCTTATCCCTTTTTTCCTTTAGTTTTTTATTTTCCTCTTCCTCTCTTTATTTCTTCGACGTCTCCTGTTTTCACGATATCTCCTTCCAAGATACTTTACTTTACTTTATTTGAAACACCGACGCACTCTGTGGTGCGTATTTTAAGGTGAGTGTGACTGAAGGGGTGAGTGTGATGATTGTAATGGATCAGATGAGGTGTAGCTTTGTTACTGACAAATATCAGCTGTTTCATTTTCCAGGATCATTAATTAATAGCCCAATGACCAAAGGCAGCTGGGTCCAGTATCGAACCATCAAAAAGCACTAACTTTTCTCAGGACCGAACTGGCAACCTTCAGATTCAAAGGCGAGCTCTTTAACCACTCAGCTATAGGTCACGCCACATAAGTTGACGAATGGCCAAAAACAGCTGGGTAGGGCGAGGGGAGGAGAGGGGGTACTTTTCCAAAAACATCGAGCTTACGTTAACATGCAATTTTCTATAGAACAGCTGATTATCCAATCATTTTAACTGAATAGTAGTGAAAATTCATTCGTCAAGTTACGTGGCGGGGGTTATACCCAGCCTTTGGTCTTGCTTGTCATAATTTTCTTTACTATTTTGTAACATATGAAGTAAAACTTAATGGACTTGCAACAGTCACACCCCTCTCCTAATTACTACAGGATCACTGCAGAGAAAGCCTGGGGCTACCCACTGAGCACAAGATTTCCCCAGGATATCCCAAACGAGTCCCAAATATCCTATTCAGATCCCGGGATATGGAGGATATTCTAGGACATTCTAAGCATATCCCAAAAGGACTTTAATAGAAATACAAACTTTTTACGTAAATAGGACTAAAATTAAACAAATTCAAACAAAACAAATTTAAAATGGATTTGTTTTACTTTTTTGGCTATAAGACACCCGTCAAACAAAATTTCAAAGGATATTCCAGAGAAATCCCAAGGATGTGTCAGGCCTGCGTAAACGGCCATATTCCATCAAGGATATCCCTAGGATATGTGCGTTTTTTTTCAATTTAGTTCAAACATTCAAAATAGGGGTTTTGCTAAAAGTCTAAAATCATCAAGTCATTCAACCATTTTTCTTTGAGGCCTCTTTTCGAAAACTTCTGAAAAGAGCTCCTGGGGAAGTCCCTGGAATATGTCCGTAAGCATAGTTTTAATTAAATTCTATAAAATCGTTCACATCCTTAGGATATTCTCAGGATTTCCCAAGTAAATATCTGTTGACACAGTGTAAATTATTGAAATACTAAATAAACTTGTATCATATAGGTCCAGAAAAATTAATTAAACAATCTAATAACATTGTTTTCATGCAAAATAGATTTGTTTGAATTCAAACATTATAGTTGAAAGGATCTACAAAGAACATCCATAGGAAGTGTCAGTGATTAAAGCTATAATGCAAAATAGTGTATAGGTAATTCACTATAAACTAAAGTTTTAGTAAATAATTTTCTTTAATGAAAACCTCTGAAAATAACTCTTAGTAAAAAGTATGGGAAATTTTCAAAAGCAATGCCATGGCTGCCTCTCTTCATGACAGGAGTTCCAGATGGGTCTCAAAGGATATCTCTTAAAAATATTCAATATCCTGGGGATATCGTGAAAGGATATCACAAAATGTATGATTTGCAATATCCCTAGGATATCCTTGGAATGACTTAGAAAATATTGGGGATATTTGGGTTTACGCTGGGATATCTCGATTTACCATTACACACCATAACGTACACAGGATAGGTATCTATTTTACATCAAATACACTTTCAAAAGGTCAAACTACATGAAATAAAATGTAGTGATTTTACTCAAATTAAAATATATCAAGTATAATTAATAATCTTTTTGTGTAAAAATATACAATCCAAAATACATATAACAGTTCACATTCAAAAGGTTTTGCTATTTTATTTCAAAATTTTTAAATATGTGAAAATAGTCAATTTGTAAAGTTACTTCAAATTTAGGCTAACTTTTTTACTTTGACTCGCAAAACTTCCAAGTGCACCAATGAAGGTCAAGTTTCAATACTTAATAGTAAACGAGAACACCTCAGAGCACAGGTCAGTTGGCTCAGTAGGTTAGAGCGTCAGGTCATTGAGTGTGAGGTCCAAGGTTCAAATCCTAGCATGGGCTTATACTTTTTGCTCCAAATTATTTTCATTTTTGTAATTTGTTCGTTAGCAGAAATGCATTTATTTATAAACTTTGATGAAAATAGTTACAATTTACAAGTTTTAGACCAGTTTTTAACGACATCCCATAGGGATATTTGAATATCCTAAGGATATCCCGAAAGGATATCCCAAAACGCGGGATATGCGCGGACATTCAATATCCCCAGGAGATCCCTGGGATGACTTTTTGAGAATATTGGGGATATTAAGGATTTCCCCGGGATATTCCAATATCCCATAAGGATATGTTTAGGAACTAATGGGGATGTACTTGTGCTGTGTGGGTACTAAATCAATAGACTTAATTAATAACTCCAAACAGCCTGGATGCATACGATGATTTACAACTAAACCAAACCACCATTCTATATCATCAAGGAAGCATCGCAAACCACCACATTCATTCAAAATCACATTATTATTGGTATTATTCAGGGCGCCTCACCAGGGGTTACCGGTGACTAACCAAGACGATACGGTAATTGTCGTCTGCTAACAAGGCATTTGTATTGTTAGCAGACTGCAATTATCGTCTTGGTTAGTCACCGGTAACCCCTGGTGAGGCACCCGGAATACTACCATTGTGTTGTAAGTTGTAAGAGGTAGAAAAGTTAAGAAGCTGAAAGTGTGTGCACTCAGGCCTTGCCCGTGTATTGACATAATGCATGGGATTCTAAAGGCAGTGTCTATAAGAGCGACTTTCTCGTGAGAATTTTCACATTTAGATACCCGTATATGCAAATCGCGCGTTTTTGTGTCACACTGTCACACTGGAATGACAAGATGGGTAGGCGGGGTTTTATACAATTAGGACAAAGTTTGTCCACTTGCATTTTCAAACGATGCCATTTATAAAGTTAAAATAACGGTACGCAGTACATTTTAAATAAATTAGTGATAACCTAGGAAATTTTGCAATCTTATGAAATTGCTTTGTTCAATTGTACTGAACTAATTGTTGCTGTGCAATTGAGTAAATAAATTTATGCTTAGTAATTCCCGGAATTTGTGCGGAAGACGGTAAAAAAGTTTAGGTATTTTAGGGGATTTCCAGGTAGTTATTAGAGGAATTACATATTAAAATTGCATAATTTCAATTTCAGATCAGTTGGCCTATATAATAGTGTGACGTTTTATCACGAGGGGCATTTCAGCCTGTTGTGTAGTTAGCCTTATCCCATCCCCCCTCAATATAACCAGAATTATCATCCAAGCCTCCTGCATATATTTTAGTTCATTTAACAACTGATGGCTGTGTTCATTTTAATTTTATATAGGTCACAACCATTACTGTTGGAAAAGGAAAAGGACGATTCTCCCCAAAAATTTAACGATTAAAAATATTGTATTCATTAAGGGAAATTAATACAGTTAAGACCAGAGGATATATCACTTTTGGCAAATTTCGCTCCTTTTCCATTTGAAGGTGCAAAGTTCCTTACAACATTACAATATAAATGGTAAATTTTTTATTATTTAAAAAATTTAAAGCTATTGTCTTATGCATTTTAAGATTAAACATACTCCCCAAGTAGGGGAGAGGTAAGTAATACCGGGTGGTCGGGGCAAACCGGTTGGTCTGGTTTTGACCCAGTAAGTGCTGGTACCTAGCGGTAAGTACCGAATCTAACATGTAGTTGGAGAGTGGAAGTGATATACATCATGTCATTAGTCTCTGAGAAAAACTCTGGCTGTGAAGAGAAATTCTTTGTTATTTTGTTTCCCAATGTTACGGACACTTTGATCGCCTACTACCGAAAAACTACATGAGTTTCAGTAAAGCTGACTATACTATTGTGTAGTCTATGTCTTTATCTTTACACTAATATAAGCAATATCTCAAATTAGTTTTAAGCACTCTGAATGCGCCAAGTTTTTCTTGTTACTACCAATGGGGTAAAACCGCGTATTACGCGCGGGGTAAAATCGGGTGGTATTTATACATGTTATATGATCTAAATATTTAAAATTTGATTTTCGCTCATACATTAACTGAATATTTTATTTTTGGTACTATTTATTGACTTAATTGTGTGTATTTAGTAAAAAAATCTTAGGCCCATTAATTTTTTTCTATTTCCCTTAACTTACCATTTCTTTACTTAACATTTGCACCCGGTTTTACCCCACTAGTGGGGTGAAATTGGGTACTTGCAATTTTTTACAAAAAAATCACAGAAAAAACTGTAAGACTTTTTTTAAAGCAGCAATTTACAAGCAAATAAACACAAGATTAACTGAGCCATTATTTAAAATTTTCTGTAAAAAACATGGCATCTACATGTCACTAAAGGTTAGCCTCCCTGTTTTACCCCACTGTCCCCTAGATATCCCATCCTTTATGTATGTGGGGATGCAATTGACTTGTACATTTGTACATTCAGTCAGACGGCGGTGGTAGTGCTTAACGTGAAAAGCTAGGTGGCGCAGCAGCCCTCACAGAATTGGCAAAAACTTAATTCATGAGTGCCAATTGCAAATATAAGTTTTCACCAATTCTGTGAGCGCCGCTGTGCACCAAGCGTTTAACATAAAGCACTACCGCCACCGTCTGACTGAACGTACAAGTCGAATGAGCCCGCCGCTTACATTATGATGGGCTATTTGGGGAGCATATTTAATCTATGATTTTACTTAATTTATCTGAATAAAAATTATTGTTTAGAATTTACTGTGTTTCTACAAAATAATTCCAATCAAAACAAATAATAAAAACAAACTCCAGCTGGTTATTCAGCTGACAAGCTTACTTGTCAATCTGCATTATTTACACACAACACCAAAATGTATCACTAGATCAATAAATAAGACATTTCATATTTTAAAATTTTTTAGTGTATGTGTAAAACTAGATGTAAAATTACCATGAATATAACTTATTAGATGTTAGATGGGAGTTTGATAGAGAAAAATGTCCCAGAGACCAGAAAATGCAGGCAGGAAACCCGAGAATCAACCCAGCCTTTGTTCCATTCTCTCTAAGAAAATCGGTCTTAATAAATCACAAAAGGGTAATGGTGAAGTGGTTTCAAGTCCAGCTTCTGGGCAGGATACAGCAAAGAAAACAAAGGAAAAGAAAAAAGGAATAGCTCAAAATGAAATTAAAACGGTTCTTAAAAAGCTGAAGAAGAACACACCATTCTTACCAAAAGCTCTTCAATCACCCTATGCTTATGAGAAAGGAAAAAAGAATTGTGAGACATGCAAAATGGACAAAGAATCATACAAGTCAGTGATGAAATCTATTAAAGTTATAGAATTGATTGTAGAGGATGTGATTAATAAAGAACAAAAAGATATGTTGGATAAAGAAGAAGATCAACTAGAAACAAACAAACCAGGTGAAACTGCTGGCACAAAAGGAGAAAAAAAGATCTCAATAGAGTTTGAGGTTTATTGTCAAAAAGATATCGATCATAACTTAAAATGTGTATTGGTGAAACTCCAAAAAGCAATGGGAGATACCTTATTGCAAGTATGTTATTGTAAAGCGAAGAAAAATCTAAATGATGAAAGGTGTAAAAAGTATGATATTTCAGTCACGATTCTGGAACATTTAATGTTTGAATATACAATTTTAACAAACAGTATAATTCGGTTATTTAAAAAACCTCCTGCCAAACCAAAAACTTCACCCGAGGTGTGTGTGGCTTGCATGAAGGAAGAACTAACAGACTGTACAGAAACGTTAGAGAATATGCTAAAAAATGGTCGGAATCTAAAAGTTACCATGCGTAATGAAGATGCTGGAGAAAAAGATAAATGTTGTTCACGTAATTACCCTCATGTCCATGCCTTAGTGCAGGAGAGACATGTTGTACTGAAGTTTGAGTTACCATTTGAGGTAACGCCCCCAGGCCAAGCAGATGATAAAGCTAAAACCGTTGATAATGGTGATAAGAAAAGTCCAACACCTTATGATGAGTGGCCTCAAGACTTTACGCCAAAACCTGTTGATGAGGATCATCCTGAGCCGACGAAAGACGATTCTTCTCTTCCAAAAGAGGACACCTCACAAGCAGGATCTATAAAAGATGGAGTGTCAAGAAAAGAAGGACCAGAGAAGACTTCTTCAGCAAGTACCAAATCTGTAAAATCTTTGAGGGTTTCCAATCTACCTGAATCAAAACCTTCAAAAAGCATTACATCACTATCTCCTCAAGGTTCAAAAGGTTTGAAGAGTAAATCCTCTGTTCAGTCTTTACCACCTGGTCTTGAATCTCCGGGCTCTAAAACACAAGATCTTGAACCTGGGGAGGATGAAAAGTATTGTGGTTGTAATTTTGATGAAGTTTATGAAAAGATGAAACAAATGCAAAATGAAAATGAAGGTAATATGCCACCAAGAAAACCTTTCAGTACCGATGAAATCGCAAATGAAGAAAATGGTTCTATAAATTCCAAAGTTTCAAATAAATTGTCTAATGCGAGTGAAGATAATAAATCACTCAAGTCAAAGCCTTCAAATGCAGAGCAACTTGCAAATGATGAGGGTAAACAACTAAAATCAAAATCTTCTAATACAGAGCAGAATAAAAATGAAACTTCTAAAGCAAAAAAGACTAAACCTAAGAAAAAATCAAGTAGTGACAGTTCGGAATCTGAAATGAGTGATGATGATATCGACGATGAAGGATCAGAAGGATCATTTGGGCCCATAAAGAGGCGCAAGCAAGTTTCATTTAACCCTGATCAGGGGCATAAGTCAAGTAGGCCTAGTGTTTATTTTATGGACAAAACTACTCATTCAGTATTTAAAGTGACAGATACACAAGGACATTCAATATTTGAAAATCAATTTGATGAGGGTGATCAGTCAACAATCTCTTCCAAAACTATTGATCCCACCACTGAAAAAAACCGTGAATCTACTCTTACAGCAGTTGATTCAGTTGAATTAGTAAAAAATAAATACTCACTATCAGAAAAATCTAAAATCAAAGAGTTTAAACAAAGTGAAGCAATAGAAAAATTAGGAGATCTCCAGCAAAAGTCTTCAGGAAATTTGAACAAAAAACAAATAAGTGAAGTATTGAAAGATTTAGGAGCTACAAAACTACTGTCTTTATCTTTTCCCGCAGAATGTTACACAAATAAAATATCTAACAATAACTTTGCATGTATTTCCGAACTTCCTTTCAGTGCAAGCCTACAATCTCTTCCTTTAGATGAGGATGATCTGAACCACCTTACTCGCGCAGTTGAAAAGTTAGTATCAAAAGAAGATATTTTATTAATACCAGATTGTAATGACGAATGGGAACTAAAATATTTAAAAGAAAATATTGAAGATGAAAAAGAAAACAAAATTAAATGGTATAATGCATTCACGGCCCGAGACCCATCTTCGAATATCTGCATTGAAATACAAACAGATAAACCAATAACAAAAAATATCACCTCCAAAATTCCATCTCAGAAAGACTTTCAAAATCTTCCGACTATAGTTGAAGAAGATGAAGAGAAAACTAAAAGAAGCTCTCTGTCTGGAGATAAGGTTGGTGGAAGGAGCTCTGTGATTAAAAGTAAATTGCCAGGTTTTAAAACTACAGAGCTACAATATTTTACGGTAGAGTACCCAAATGTTTTAAATGAAATGGAAATACCCAGTTGGTATTACAAGTCAAAAAAGACTGAATTAAAATCAGATATATTGTATCCTAAGTACCACACGCAGTTAGATAGATATTTTAAAATTAATCCACAGTTGGGCAATTCTAATGATAATCATGATAATGTGAGTTATTTCAGTGCTGATCCTTACTTTAACTTATGTCAATCTTCTCCTTGTTCCCCAAACATAGATTCAACAAAACTTTATGATAAAACAATTGATAGTCATCCAGAAAAATTAAACTACTCATGGAATAAAAGTGCTCTAGATGAAATGATAATGCTTGATGTAATACATTTAACTTCAAGAACAAACATAAGTACCGGTAACAATTTTTCTTCCACAAATTCCACGGATTTAAGCCCAAAACCTTTTGTCAATAGCCAAACTCTCTCGAAATTGAAATCCAGAAGCAATTTTTTTCAAGAAAAGTTAATGTTTGAGGTTGATAAAACATTAACATCACACATCTTGACTACTGAAATAACAAACTCAGGAGCCAAGGAAGATTCATCTGAGCAGAAGGAAACAAAATGTCACCGAAATGAGTACAGTCCAATCAAGAAGTATTTAAAATTGGATGGTAGTTCTCATTTGAACGATACATCTTTCAACAAGAGCAACGCCACTGATTTCAATTGCAATATGACCTGTTTATCAACAAACAGTAACTTACAACAAGGACTTAGAAAATCCTCTTTCTCACGATTTGAATTGGAAAATAATTCTTCAGTAAATAATAAAAATATGCTCAAACTTAGTTGTAAAGAACAAACCTCTAGTGAACCATTAGGTTCCAACCAGAATTGTGTCACTGTAGGAAATCTCGTAAATTTGAAAAGGCATAATCTCAACCGTCGAAGCTATTTCATAAGTAAGAAACCTAGAATTAAAATTGTAGAAAATATTAAAACCTCAGAGGGTAACACGTTGAAACAGTATAGGAACGCCACTCCTATAATTGACACATGCACAGGTCATAAATCCTTTAAGTATCAGATCAGTAAGCCAAAGCTGAAGTACCCGAGAGTTTACCTTGTTGTTACTCATGCTGAAATACCTCATATAACGATGAGTCCAAAGAACCAAGAGGTAGAAGAAAATGTTGGATCACTAGAGACTGACAGCAGTGAAAAAACTACTCAACAGTCTGAAAATTCTCATTGCACAGATGCAAGTGGGTTGAAGATTCATGTTGACAAAAATATCTATAAAATACCAAGTTTACCAAATGAATTAGAGAAGAAATCATATTCTCTTTTCCAGGACATCAACAATTTAGCAAACCCACCAGCAAATAGAGCCAAAAGTTCATCCACCACAATTTCAGAGGTTAAAACTTTTTATTTGTTTGATAGGGATGGTTTGCCTCTAACGGACACTTCAGGACGGCCCTTGCAAAGTATGAGTGGTGAAATGTTATTGAAACTAAACAAAGTTGGTTCATTGTGCGATTTGAACAACCTTCCTGTTTTCGACTCATCTGGCCATGCTGTAGAAGATACAGACTTCGATCCTGAGATACCGCCAGTGTCAGACAGTCTGAAAATCACCACTCTCTCTGGTAACCCGATAATCATATACGACTTGGAAGGACGCCCTCTGACGAGTATTAGCGGAACAATGTTGGTCGATGCGGATGGCAAAGGACTGTTACGGTTTGGCTGCACAGGAAAACCGATCAGTGATCACAGAGGGAGGCCTATATACAACTCTAACGGCAAAAATATTGTTGAAACAAAATGATTCTAAAGCATTAATGGATTTTAGTCATGAGCGCCATTATTATCGAAGGAATGATTGTTAAGTATATTTGTTTAAATGTAATATATATGTATTGATTTTATACCACTGTAACTTACACTTTATATTTAATTTAAATAATTTAAAAATATATATATGTTTGCCAATACTATGAATTACAATATATCTTGGGATTATTTATTCATTGATAAACTTGTAATTTAGTTTTTACAGTACAGAATTTTACTTTTTTATCTATATTTTGACTGCCACTATTTAATTTATAGAAATTATGGAATCAGCTAGTGCCTTTTATCATGATGACTATCAACTTCTCATCAAATTACATACAATAACTACTTAATATTGTTACGATCACCGTATATTCTAAGAGACATGTGAGATGGTAAGCAGTGATCTTACTTTACAAATGTAGGATTGTAGTTTAGATTATTAAAATTTTTAGAAATTTGAATAGTGGTAGTAGGCTATGTTTAAACTGAATAAACATAAACTCACAATAAATGTTTCAATATTTTATTGAAATTTTATGTATATTCTTCCGAGGGGCTTAATAACAAGAGTATTTACACATGAGAGGGTTGCATTGGGCGTTAGCCTCCGCACGATCTTAGAATATAGGAGCACAAAATGGGTGTGAACACATGCAACGCCCTACCATATGTACGGATGTTGCATGTGTACATAACCATTTGTTCTCCTATATTTTAAGAGCGCCTGTTGGAAGGCAGGGTGGCTAAAACGTGATGCGAAGCTCTCATGAGTACATGGCCTGGGTCAAATGATTCATTTTGTTTTAACTTACAATATTTAGAATATTTACTATATTATACTCAAATTTACTCATCCCTATATCGTATATTAGAATGGTTCGGTACGGAAAAATAAACTAGTATATCTTTTAACAAAGTATTGGAGTTTTACTTAAAAAGTGAAAAACATGATGATCAATAATTTACTCTTTTTAAATTTAAGTGCCAGGTTAACCGAGCCTTGCTCGTTGGTTTTGATTCAGTTTTGATATAGTGTCACGGTAATAGACCTATTAAATTTCCCTCACAACCAACCTCTTCACAGTTAACAGCTGTTTCAAAAACACATCTGGTTCATGCTTAACATCAATATGTTTCTTTATTTTTTTTTTTATACATTACGTGTTATTATTTCGTTACCAAAATAGCAGCCCATAAGACCAGTGTTAAAAATTACGATTTTAAAACTTAAATTTAGACAACATTTGATTTTTTTCTGGGATTGATGCCTTTTCTAAAGTTATTTTTGGGCCAAAATTGCAAAACTTAAGCAAAACCTCCCCTCTTAGTGTGTGGAACAAGTGTAAAAATCTTTCACTTCCTGATACCAGCACCAAACTTTGGGAATTGACTAAACACATGTAAAAGAGTAAAAATCTGCCGGGAGGCAAACTTAAATATAATGACGTCACGAGCAGTGACGTCATCAATATGGCCGCTCAGCCAATTACAATAATGTCGCATATCTCGGAAACTCCTTAACCGATTTTGACATTTGACATCTTATTTGAAAGGTCTAATCATGATCTATAATAAAGGTTATTACACTTTTAGCGGTAAAAACAACCGTTTTTGAGTATTTTGTAAAATATTAATTTTTATAAGTATTTGCAATTTCAGCGAATTTCCCACAGGGAAGAAGCTATTGCCGTATGTGTTATGGTAAGACATAAGCCCGGGACCATGTTACTTTTTCATTTTGAGGTGCCCATTGACGAAAAATAATAGTCATTAAAATTATATATGCATACATATGTATGTATGTATGAATGTATGTATGTATTTGTCCCTAGACACGAGAACTCTTGTTAAAACCGTCCGATCAAGACCAATCTTAATATGTAAAGATGTGTAATCGTACGTTTATTTGGATGAGTTTGTAAACCAGCTATATTGACCTACCGGAAATTGTAGTGTTAGAGGGTTTTTACCCCAAAAGTGGATTTTTTGCATTTTTCACATCTAATTTTGATTTTCATTACTGGATTTAGTTATAAAAAAAAAAAAAAAAAAACACACACACAACTAAGTATTTTGCAGCTTTGCTCTATCCCCATTGGTTACCGAAATATTAAAAATTATAAAGACAGTACATTTTGGGGCTCGAATGTTAATCTTAAGGAGGAAAAATAATGTTTTAATATTTCACTTATTAACCAATATATTTTAACAAAACTTAGTATTTAGCTTCATTTGGTTAAGATCCATCCATTTATGGTAAAAAATCTTGGTTTTTTGTATTTATCATGGCAGCAACCTGCATACTCTTTTCCCATGTTAATCACATGGAGAATATTCAAACTAATTTATTCATGGACAGATATTGATGAAACAGTATATGGCTTCATATGGTCGAAATAATTTTTTATACTAAAATTACCTACTTTCAGTGCCCATGGCATCAAACCTGCATACTCTTTCCCTATTTTTATTGTAGGGATAATAGACATTTATTTTCCTATTTATGAACACGTGATGAAATTTTGTTCACAGGTTCATCTGTTCTAAATTAATATTACTAATTTGGAAATTCGCTGAGTACGCATGTCTGCTGCGACGGAGGGGTATTATGTATGTAAATTAAGTTTAATAATAATACAAGACAAAATTGATTATATTATTATTGTTAACATATATTTCATGTAAACCATGCACGCAGAATACTTTTTACTCAAATGAATAGGAACATAGAACATATCCCACCAACTGTGGGTGCGCTATTGCAGCACTTAAAACGTGCAATGCTTCAATGTAACGTTTGGAGAAACTGCTAAACCTGAAGACCAGCAGTGAACGATCCTTGTCAGTGGGGCTGGAAATCCGATGATGGTCCGATGGTTACACCTCTCTGGACGACAATTCCAGACGTTAGTGTACACTGTCTAGATTTTGTTCCATTTAAGTGTAAGGAACGTAATAAGTGACGCTGTGTGAAAATGCGACTTCGGTAAACTCTATTATGTACTTGTGAAGGTCATTGTTCAAGAATAAACATATAGGTAGCTGGATATATTTACATGAAATATATGTTAACAATAATAATATAATTAATTTTGTCTTGTATTATTATTAAACTTAATTTACATACATAATACCCCTCCGTGGCAGACATGCGTACTCAGCGAATTTCCAAATTAGTAATATTAATTTAGAACAGATGAACCTGTGAACAAAATTTCATCACGTGTTCATAAATAGGAAAATAAATGTCTATTATCCCAACAATAAAAATAGGGAAAGAGTATGCAGGTTTGATGCCATGGGGAACACTGAAAGTAGGTAATTTTAGTATAAAAAATTATTTCGACCATATGAAGCCATATACTGTTTCATCAATATCCGTCCATGAATAAATTAGTTTGAATATTCTCCATGTGATTAACATGGGAAAAGAGTATGCAGGTTGCTGCCATGATAAATACAAAAAACCAAGATTTTTTTACCATAAATGGATGGATCTTAACCAAATGAAGCTAAATACCAAGTTTTGTTAAAATATATTGGTTAATAAGTGAAATATTAAAACATTATTTTTCCTCCTTAAGATTAACATTCGAGCCCCAAAATGTACTGTCTTTATAATTTTTAATATTTCGGTAACCAATGGGGATAGAGCAAAGCTGCAAAATACTTAGTTGTGTGTTTTTTTTTTTTTTTTTTTTAGCTAAATCCAGTAATGAAAATCAAAATTTAAAATTAGATGTGAAAAATGCAAAAAATCCACTTTTGGGGTAAAAACCCTCTAACACTACAATTTCCGGTAGGTCAATATAGCTGGTTTACAAACTCATCCAAATAAACGTACGATTACACATCTTTACATATTAAGATTGGTCTTGATCGGACGGTTTTAACAAGAGTTCTCGTGTCTAGGGACAAATACATACATACATTCATACATACATACATATGTATGCATATATAATTTTAATGACTATTATTTTTCGTCAATGGGCACCTCAAAATGAAAAAGTAACATGGTCCCGGGCTTATGTCTTACCATAACACATACGGCAATAGCTTCTTCCCTGTGGGAAATTCGCTGAAATTGCAAATACTTATAAAAATTAATATTTTACAAAATACTCAAAAACGGTTGTTTTTACCGCTAAAAGTGTAATAACCTTTATTATAGATCATGATTAGACCTTTCAAATAAGATATCAAATGTCAAAATCGGTTAAGGAGTTTCCGAGATATGCGACATTATTGTAATTGGCTGAGCGGCCATATTGATGACGTCACTGCTCGTGACGTCATTATATTTAAGTTTGCCTCCCGGCAGATTTTTACTCTTTTACATGTGTTTAGTCAATTCCCAAAGTTTGGTGCTGGTATCAGGAAGTGAAAGATCTCTACGTAATATGTCGTTTGTTCCACGCACAAGATTACTCGCTACAAGCTTAAAAAAATTACTGATGCTAGTTTTAAAACATATGTTTATTTGTTGTTTGTTTTTAAATTAGTTTGTTTTGATTGTCTGTGAGCAGGCTACTGAAGTTGGTTACCATAGAAACGTTAGATAGGAGTGGGTAAAATGGTAAATTACTGTTGGAAAAGTGTAAACAAAGGACTGGTTACCAAGGAAACGGCGGGAATCGTGGGCAACATGGCGCGAGTCAAAAAGGGACACTTTTCCCTACCTGGTGAGCACTCTATATCTATTTAACCTCGTTGGTATTGGCTGTATATCGTATGGGTGCAAGCACAGTAACTAGTAGATTTCTTGGGTGCAAGGACATTTTCTAGTAAAGTTTACTAGAGAATAGAGATGGCCGTGATTGTTGATATGACTAAGTTATCGCCCGCTACACTCATTTCGCATCGGCCAAAATATCATGTAAAGTATTATGTATAGGCCTACTCTATCATACCTTTTTATACAAAACAGTTAAAAATAGGGTTCATCCTTTGATTTTGTTAAAATTTGCTATTATTAAATTTTAATTGAAAAATAGACTTGGTTACCGAAGATTAGACTTGCGGTTCTGTTCAATATCGGCATCCAACGATAATAAAATAATCTTTACTGTAAAATAAAATATTTTAATAGTCCTTGAATGAAGTTAAAACATGTATAAATTCCCGACTCCATTGACCTTATATGAATTTGTGTTTATAGAGGATGAGGATATATAGGTTAATCATTGATTTTACCTACAAAATCAATGATATAATCAAAGGTGTGACCATTGACTACAAATACTGTCATATTAATAGTATTAATTAAATATTTGTTGGTTATTTTTTTTACTTCCTGGTATAACTTATAGTCAATTTAAAAGCGTCGATAAAAAATCGATTTTCTTGAAACATCGATTTTTTGTCCACGATTTTTTATCGAAATCGATTTTATTCTTTCGATACATTGATATATCGAAAAATCGATTTTTCGAGAAATTTTGCCATCACAAACTGTAGCCCACCTCTTTTATAAAAAGTAACTTTTTCGTATGTATGAAATGCATAAATCGTTTACAAACTCTACTGCTTAATTTCAATCTCCTTTTTTACAGTATTTATTTTTACAAAGACCTTTTAATGGCACAACCTACACTTATAATAACCAGCGTTAGACTATTATTTAATTAATAATTTCAAGATTGTTTTTTAATATAGTAACTTACATATAATTTTTAACTCTATCGAACTTTTTGTATCTTTAGTATGGCAATAGTCAAAAGTGTAATGAATATGAGCAGCCGAAATTAAACATGGCTCGGCTGCTTGTGTTTGACGGGTTTGTTTTCATTTCTGCACTTGTATTTCTTGGTTATTTATTAGGTTTAAACAAATTTTTATCAAAACACGGAGAAAATGGATGTGACATGACATATATGTATGAGTATCCCCAGTTTGTGGTAAGTATCAAACTCCCAGCTCATAAGTACGTGACTTTACTAGGTTAGTTTGATTTGAGGTAAGTTTACTCATCCCTAGCCCTCCCATGAACTAATTTTATTTTAAAATTTCCTGGTGTAAGTGTAAAATTGTGCCGAAACTTTCAAGCAATCGACAATGTTGGACCTAATTACAATTTTTATTCCTCTCGAATGTTTGACTATTAATTCCTCTTTTTTTATTAATCATTTAACAGGCCCAGTTCTAACATAGGCCTACTCTGCTTCTCCATTTTTACTTATTTAATTTTAAGCGGGTTTGATTGAAACTAGGAGTAGGTCACTCCTATTCTTCGTTTACGGGGATGCACAGACTAAAGATAGGTGACCTTATATTTTTCCAAAAAAAAAAAATATAAAAAAAAATAAATAAAACACATTCCATTCAGTAATGTAACTTACATACAGATAAATTCATACACCTAAAATTACATTAAGCTCTTATTAATTTTATTAACCTCTGACAGTGGTACGATAAAATAAATTGATTAAACTACCAAAAACACCTACTGGACAAAGGGATAGGTAATTATTTAAGTTTATTCAAAACATTCAGAGTTAGGCCTAGTTAATGTAATGTACTAATCAGTGGATAGTTATGAGCGGTGACTTGTGGATGCGATATTCCCTCGTGGGGATTACCGTCCGCACTAGTGAATACCAGTGCATCCATATAAACCATCCTCATAATTAGACCAATTTGTATATAAGAGGTCGAAATTGTGTTTCGGATCCCACGTTAAACTGTAGGCGGCTACAATTGGCTGTGTCGGCTACAATTGGCGGGGGGCTATTATTTAGCAGTCCTTTCTAAAGAGAATGTTCACCTTAGTCAGTAACAAGACTACAAGATCGCGCCACAATCATCCTGGATTCATCCCTCATTCATACTTGGCTTAAACTAAGTTGAATATTTAGATAGGCCCCCATTTCAATAGAGGTATTAGGCCCATTAGAATAACAACAAACCTTTGTCATGAACTGTTTGTTTACTATGTTAACTACGACATTTGTTTGCTTTTTCTGATCGCTCAGTGACTTATGGGTGTATTTTTGGACTGGAACCATCAGTTTCAATCATTGCATCTTTTATTTTTTCATAAAAATCTTTTTTTCATTTTTACTACCCTAGTCCATATAAAATCCAGGTTTCTAGTAGGTAGGTATCACAGTGAATACCTACACAAAGAAACTATCACTGAACAAATTAATTTTAACTAGGCCTATAGGCCTATAAACGATATCTTAAACTTGTTGATGAATGATTTTACAGTAAGGTGGTGATTTTACAATGAAATGATTTTAAATAAGATTTTAGTTTCTTCTGATCTAATCTAAATTTACTTTATAAGTCCTTGCTAAAATTTGATGGGTTTTAGCCTATTTCCACTGTAGCTAATTAATAATCTAAACTCTTATTTGTCATTTTATAGTTTTCTTAGTAAAAATTTATTGTTTTACTGTATGCTACAGTAAGTATTGTTCTTTTCCACTTATTGTGTCTTAAGGTGCATTTACACCAGAGGTTGACAACTAAAATTTGCCGACAGTACCCATATTGATAAAAGTCAAAAACTTTTGTTTGTCAAACGCACCTTTAATGTTTTACCATTTTCAATTATTGCAGCTTTACATTTCACTCTTATATATTGGTGTCTCAATGGCTTTTACACTCGGGACACCATATCCTGGCTACTGTGTCGGTGTCTCAGTGGCTATTACATTTGGGACACTGTGTCCTGGCTACCGTGTGCTGTGTCTCGGTGACTATTACATTTCATTTGGGACATTGTATTTTGGCCACCGTGTGTGGTGTCTCAGTGTCTATTGTACTAGAGGCACTGTATGCTGGCTATCATGTGCAGTGTCTCGGTGGCCATTACACTTGGGACACTGTATCCTGGCTACCATGTGGGGTGTCTCGGTGGCTATTACACTCGAGACACCGTATATTAGCTACCGTATGCGGTGTCTTGGTGGCTATTATACTAAGGACACCACATCCTGGCTAATGGTGCGGTGTCTCGGTGGCTATTTTACTAGGGACACTGTATCCTGGCTACCGTGTGTGTTGTCTCAGTGGCTATTACACTAGTTACCAGTGGCGAAGCGTGCGGTCATCTCTGGATTCGGCGATGACCAGGACAAATTAATAAATTTAATGTATCAGTAAGTTAAATAACAATGATAAACTTACAATTTATTCCTTGTTTGCATGAACGATTAATGAAAATTTCGTCAACGTCATTGTGGTAACGTTCTAATCCGCTTCAAACTCGCAGTTCACAATCAAGCTAAGCAAGCGCCAACGACTAGCGCTCGCGCGGAAGCGCTAGCATCCTGCCTATCTCGTCCACCCCCCCCCCCCCCCCGCGTCCATCAAAGAGAGTTCCCTCCCCTCCCCCCAAACCTGCAACCAATCACAACGCGTTTAGGCTCCCACTCAACCACGCTAGATCAAGCGAGTCCGGCAATATCCGGCAGCTCTCGTGACTTCTCGGCAGCATCCGTGAAGTTTCGGCTGCTGGTCCATTCATTGAATGGAATACGACAGTCGTTCAGCAGACGATGCGCAGTCTTATCGGTAACCTTACAATAGTATCACGTGAATAATAACATTAGAAGATGATTTTAGTCGCATTACATGATTTGATATACTCGTTGTGAATAAATTATATTTATAAATGATTTTCTGGGGTTTAACTTCATTGTAAATTTCCTCTCAGCCCCTATTAAACAAAAATTGGGTTTCTAAAAATAAGCATGCGATGACCGAGGAAAAATCTCACGCCTCGCCACTGCTAGTTACACCGTATCCTGGCTACCCTGTGCAATGTCTCGGTGGCTGTAACACTCGAGTCACTGTGTCTTGCCTACTGTGTGTATTGTCTGGGTGGCTATAACACTCGGGTCACTGTGTTCTGGTTACCGTGTGTGGTGTCTCGGGAACTACTGTAGGACAGGGTTGCCACAGACATTAAAAGTCAGGAATAGTCAGGATTTTTGGGTTTAGGTCAGGAAAAGTCAGGAAAATGTTTGAAAAAATACTGAAAGTCAGAAAAAAATAGGTAAAAAGTGCTAAAAGTCAGGAAAATTCACACTGGCAAAATCTAACGGTCTCGATTTCTGATTGCTCCCTTAAATCAGAAGTACTAATTACTGTGTAAAATGTATTAATTTAATTTATACATTAATTGTAGTTAATGTATATTTGATTGAGTTTTTCATTGTTTAAATATTAGTTTTTACATTATTATTGGAACACTTTGTTTTATTTTTAGCAAATTTATCTATAGGGAAGAATATTAGCAAATTTCCCTAAAGGGAATGTATGCTATTCCGGTAGTACTCATTTTAAGACCTAAGGCCTTAGGTCTTAAGGGGGTTGACCATATCACTTTTTGTTTTTAGGTCCATAGAAGCCAAATTCATAGATATATATGTAAATATATCTTTACATGTGTCCGTTTACACAATATTTTTTTAAAGAGACCTTTGGTTTTGTTGAAATTTGATGTGAAGTGTAGGACAGCATTTTTAAGGTTAGACCTAAGTTCGAAAACCAGGTTGATCTGACTATTGAGACAGGGTTTTATGGGGTTGCAAAAGGGTCAAAAAGGGAGTTTTAGGTATTTTTCACCCTTATGTTTTTAATTTGTAAATTTTTAAAGAGACCATTAAAAAAAATTAAAGAAAACCAAATAGGCTAATTTAGTATTTTTAATCATTTACTTAGCTTCACTGGTTACAGAGAAAATTTAAAAAAAAAAAACAAAAAAAAACAAGTTTTCCATGTTATTCTTATGGGGAACCAATAAAACCTTATAGGCTATATTGCTTATTTTTAAGATTTCTCAATAATCTCAATAGGCCTAGTTAATTCCATAGTATGTATAAATAAAATATTTTATATTTTCTGGTATGGATTGCCTGGTATTATATTTAAACGTAACTCCAATATTTTAATCATTTGTATATTACATTTAGTTAATTAACTCAGTTATTGGACATTGGCTAAATATGCAGGTCTGCTGTGACCTATTTCAATAAAAATTTGAGCGATGGGAAACTATTTTTGAATAGAGGAGCTATTGGAATTTTTTGTTGCATTAAAAAAAAAAAATAGTCTTTATTTGTAAAACCGTGCGGTTCCAAAAAGTGAGGAAAAATCTCTCAGATTTTTCATAAGTCCTACGTGAGTAACTCTATCGAATAATTGACTTTCTACAAAGTCATTTATTTTATAGAATCTCTCAGTAAAAGTCAGGAAAAAAGGTTTAAAAAATGCTGTGGCAACCCTGTAGGAGACGATTCTCAACGGGATGCACAGGATATTCAGACTTTTTAGATTGTTGAGTTATATATTTTTCTTTATGCAGATTAAGTGAACTTTAACCTTCAGATTCTATTTTTTTAAGATGAGTTAATTGTAATATATATCAGTTATCACCAAACATGGGATTGTAATGCACAGGACTCAGTGAAGGGCTGAGTTTCCATAAGGTTCATGACATTGATACGGCATTTAAAAACATTTGACCTGTGTAACATTTGACATTTCACTGTGTGTGACATTTGTGTTAACATTTAACATGTAAGGTGAAATTTTAAAAATTTGTCAAAAAAATATAATGCATTGTGATATATACGTGACACGACGTAGAGGACAAAAAGTTTCTGATGGTTTTCTTGCCATTTCTAAGTGTACAGCCACACAACCGTTTTCTAACATGGTAAATACTAGCTTAGTTTTATGCTGCATGAATTTTCACCATATGGGCCACACTTGTGTTTTTTACGCTGTAAAATGTAGCTTATTTTCCCACCATCAAATGAGGAGTAGCTCAACACAGCGGGAACTCGTTGTTGATTGCTGAGCGCACATGATTTGTGAGTGGGTTTTTCCTCATGAGTGGGTTTTCCTACCTAGCTTAATAAATTGATAGTGAGCATTCAATACTGCACGATTCATTGATTCATTTAGTATCCACTTTCTATCAGGTGAAGCGCAGGTGGCGTACTCAGGTGCGGAAGTTATTTTCCAAAAATCAAGGTATGACACGATTTAGACCAATCTAAGAAAGGTAATGGAGAATTAAAAATTGTAACTAGTAGATCAATGTTCATATTTTAACTTTGTATTGTGTAACTTTTTTTTAAGGAGACATGTAATTTATTATAATTATTTAATTTTGATATAAAAATAATGTAATTCTCAAGTTTAATTTACAAGAAATAACAGTAAAATTTAATGGCTATTGAGTTAATGATTTTGCCTAAATCTTTGCTAAAATTGGACAAAATGTTCTCTTTAAAAAACTTCCACCCTGTTGTCAGAATCTCTTATAAATCTTAATTTAAATTTTTTACCCGATTCTATAAAATTAAAATGCTTAGCATTAACTTTTTACCAATCACACAAAATAAATGCTCCATAGGTTTTTAAAATTTGTAATGTTTTCAAAAAGTTCCATTTCAGATTGGAAGCTAAAATGTTTGAAAATTGTGTTGGAATTGGAAGTAAGTTCATCCTTCCTGAGAACCAAATTGCTGTTTGGAGTTTCTGCAATATCTTGTTTTATTTTTACTCCACTGACTGACGGAAGCAGAATGTTTGCATCTGCCAACTCACTTACTTTACTCGTTTCACTTTTTCGAGATGAAAAAGTTTATTTATTTAATTTGAAATAAATAACAATAATCATTCAAGTGTAAAAATGTTTAAAAAAATTTGCAAGTGTAATAGGGGTTAAAAATAAATTCAAAGGCCCAACCCTTGTTACAAGTTTATTTCCATGAAAATGCCTTAAACTAAATTAAATTAATTCCTTGATAGTTAGGCTTACTTGATTTTTAATTTTGTATATGGTAATGTAAAACATAGACCCAATGTTTGTAAATTTGTAGCTAAGTTGAAATTGTTTTGCCTCCATCTTAACCTACTGTACTTATTCTAGACAACACTTGAGTAAAATTTAAAATAATCTCATGGACCTATTGGTTGGTTTGTAATAGTCGTATGTAATATCTATTCCATTGTGAAACAAATTTTATAGAATTTATATAATGTGCTCTCCATTTTTTTCTTGTGTCTAATAGGAGATAAAAATTTAGATATCTGATTTCTTAATTAGCCTACAGTAACGTCCCGCAACCCCGGACTATTGTAGCCGCACATACTAACATACAATGTTTACTAGAGTATAGTCAATATTATGTAAAGAACTAAACACAATGAAGAAATTTTTAATTAAGTAAAAACTTAAATAATGATTGATTTTTTGGAATTTTTTGAAAGTTTACTATTTGTGCCCACTGTTGACGTGACTACTTCCCCTGCCTAGTCAATCGTCAATCGTTGCCTTGTTAACGTAGTTCAAGTGTGTGAAAATCCCGGGTTATCGGGAAAGAGTAAACAATATAAAGAGTACAAGTAGTTTGCGTCATTCCTATGAAAAATTGATTTATTATATAATGTACATAATACAAAACTTAAAACTTAAACCTTATCTGTTATAACAAAGTGAAAGAAGAACCATAACTTTTCTGTAGACTCCAGCCGATGCGTTGGCGCTTCTAAAGGGCCTTGGAACTCATTGCACTTTATACTGCTCTGCCAGGCTTTACGAGTCATTCAGGATTCTGCATTATCAAAGTCCGGGTTTGTTGGTCTCTTCTGTAATTGCATTTGCTTTGGATAAATTTGTGGACTTCAATAGAAAAAGCAGAATCAATCTGATTGTTCCAGAGTTTTATGTTTAAAGGTCAATAGATCTTTGAAAAACACATCTGAGATATAGATTTGTACGGTATGATTTAACTAAAAAAAAAAAAAAAAAAAAAGGTGTTTACAAATTCATTATGCCATTAAATGCAATATATTTCAGTTTGGACATTGTTGGGTTTTGTAGCTAGTTCCTTTATAGGCTATAAAAAATACAGTACTAGTAGGCGTACATAACTACTATTACTAGGGTATAGTCAATGCTACAAAAAAAGAACTAAACACAATGAAGAAATGTTGAATAAAGTGCAACTTAATTGAAGACTGATTTTTTGGAATCAACTGTAAGCTTTACTATACTGCCCACTGTTAACATGACTAAGTTACTTCCTTTGCCTCGTCAATCACAATTATGGATGGAGATTTAAAATTTTAAAACACATCTGACAATACAAAAAAAAATTATATTTTGGTACTGTAACCATAATAATTTTAAGTTATGAAGTGAAAAGTTAATTTTTGTTATTGAATACACACTCTAAATTATTGAAGTGGGTGTACGGTTAAATCCAGTGTTCATAACTGACCGCTTTGGATAAGCAAGAGTGTGCTGATATTGGTTTTATAGAATAATAAGCAATATTATCTGTGATACTTAGGTACAAAACTGATTACATCCATTTGTTAAAAAAATCTCCCGTTTGCCACATTCTGATATGTAGCTGCCTAAACCAGTTAGCTTATGTTACATTAGGTAAGGGAAATAACAAATAATGACCAAGATAACTGCATGATAAGATAAGCGGCAGAGCTGGGTGGCGGGCAATCGGCATGCATGGAGAACTCACCTTTATCTGACCTTGACTTGCAACAATGCACAGATGCATAGGTTTACAGCGAATAGCGATAGAGGATATATATGTTGGAAATATTGTACCTCTGTATAAATCACAACTAAAATTATAATTTCACACTTCTTAGATTTTTGCATCAATTTGCATTTTCCCGTAAAAGTTCCCCGTCTTTGCTCCTCGGCAAATCCCAAACTTCTATTCCACTACCTGATATATTTATTGACTGAAGACTGTTCTACAAGAATCTGTTAAACAAAGCAACCAAAGTTTAATTTGGCATTCCATATACAGTAAGGGATTAATTAGTACTAGAGATCGCCTCCTGATTGAAATTCGATCAAAATTTCAGTTGATCTGGACCCAAGAAGTTTAAAATCATTTTATAATTCAAACATCTGTTCTTCCTGTTTTTCTAGCAGTTATTTTTACAACAGCTGTCAAATGATTCAATCAATTCTCCTTCCTCCATAAGATTAACATTGAAACTTTGAAAGCCTGTGGGGCTTAGCCCTGGTGTCCGATGTGAATTAGAATGTGATTCTGCTCATCTACAGGCCGATACCTTTGTAACGGGCGTTGTTGCGCGGATTTGTCCTACGATGCCCACAAACTGAGAAAAAAGGAGGAAAAGAAACATGCTTGCCTATTAATATATAGAAGATAATATCAAAGTACATATTACTGTAAATCTGTTTTTATAGAAGGTAAGCCTAAGTAATGTTGTGTTCCAGAAAGTAAGCCTACCGTCCAACGTGACAGCCGAGTACCGCCGCTATGGCCTGTTCGCGTATAGCGAGGGCCGCCAGACGCAGGCGGTGCGCAACATGCAGTTCTCGGGAATCCCGGTGCTGTTCATCCCAGGCCAGGGGGGCTCGCTCAAGCAAGGTACGTTGACCAAACCCATCTGGATACTCTTCCGTTAACAAAACCTGTGTAAGAAGTTGAAAAAAATCTTCATTTTAGTTTCGACTTTATTAGTGAAACATTATTTAGATATGAAAAAACAAGAAACTCAGGAGCCTACTTGTTAGTCACCATAATTTTAAATATGGTTTTTTAAGATTAGGTTAGGCCAGGGTTAGGTCGGGTTAACTTAGGTTAGGTCAGGTCAGGTTAGCATAGATATGTCAATCTTCACTCTGTAACTTTCATGATCACTTGTTTGACAACAATGTATCTGATGCATGGATACAAAAGTTGTTCAAAGTTAAAGCCCTCATTGTCAGTTGTGCTCTGTTACTACGAGACGTAAGGAGTGTGTGATTTATTAGTTTACACTGCATATAATACTTTTGATGTAGTTTTACTTCTAGCATCGATTAACTAAGATACAATTAATGGTGTAAATACCTGATTAATGGTAATCCTTTTAATGTTGCGACAGCAACTAGTTTCGACTCACTTAATCGGAGTCATCTTCGGGCTTAAACAAAGATGTGAATAATTCTCTTCATGTGAAGGTCGTCAAAGTGATAAAAAGTTAATAAATAAACACGGACACATTACGGAACAAATAACGCGACTGACACAAGCACAGACATACGAAAAACAGTTATGGTAACAACGACGCAATCCCGGCGGCGGTGGAGTCTAGACTGGCTGGGGACAGGTGGTCGGTGCGTCGTTCACACTGTTGTTTCTTATCAGCCCGGGTTGCATTCATTGTGCCCTCCCCCTCCCAATACCTTGATAGCAGTATCATAGATATAATTAGATGAAAATGAAAGTTTGTCATTCAAAACATTCTGTTGGTCGGATCTCACTGCTTTATATATTTCAAATTCTTCCAATGTACTTATCTTAAATTTATCCTTCGAAAAATGTAATATATCCATGTTACTATTGATGCTATTGTAATTATGGTTAGATGAAACGAGATGTTCGGCAAAGGTGGAAGTTTGAGATGATGTTGTTTTCTTTGGTATGTGTTCTTTGAAGCGCTTTGTAAAAGAACGGGTAGTCTGGCCGATGTAATATTTAGTACAATCAGTACAATTAATCTTATAGACACCAGACTTTTCATAAACTGGTGTCGCCATTTGTGGCCGCTCTTTCAGCAAAGACCCAAGGTTGTTTACAGTTTTGAAAGCGATGGTGATTTTTTCTTTAGCCAACTTAGAATTAATTATAATTCCATTAAATTAATTAAATTAAACTAATTAATTAAACTTAGAATAATTATATCTATGATACTGCTATCAAGGTATTGGGAGGGGGAGGGCACAATGAATGCAACCCGGGCTGATAAGAAACAACAGTGTGAACGACGCACCGACCACCTGTCCCCGGCCAGTCTAGACTCCACCGCCGCCGGGATTGCGTTGTTGTTACCATAACTGTTTTTCGTATGTCTGTGCTTGTGTCAGTCGTGTTATTTGTTCCGTAATGTGTCCGTGTTTATTTATTAACTTTTTATCACTTTGACGACCTTCACATGAAGAGAATTATCCACATCTTTGTTTAAGCCCGAAGATGACTCCGATGAAGTGAGTCGAAACTAGTTGCTGTCGCAACATTAAAAGGATTACCATTAATCAGGTATTTACACCATTAATTGTATTCATTGGTAATCCGGAGGCTAACATTCCATCATGTAACTAAGATATCAGAACGATTATTGACTTATCTATGTTAACCACGTGGGTGAAGTTTCAAGGGAGCCTGGGGGGGCCGGGCCTTCCCAAAAGTTTCAAAAACTTGATGTAAAAAACAAAGTTTAGGAGCTAAATCCAGCTGACGCTCAAAGTTTTGTCTCCCTTTAACTTACTCTAAAAATAACACTATTCTCTATATTTACATTTTCTACCTATGTTCATGTCTTATACGGAAAAGTAAATCAAACAATAAAAGATTATCGTAAAATTAAACACAGTTTGCGCTAATTACTAAGTAGGGAGATTTCGTTGATCGCTAAGGGAAAATATAACGTTATGCCCTACAGTTGGCAAAACTGACTGTCAAACTCAGGTGGCTAGGCGCCGACGCTTATATGTATCTTAAAAATAGCTCTGTCAACAATAGCTACACTTTGTCAACCTGAATGTAGAGGATATTGGAATTAAATGTCCTTTATCGCTGACCCCCGATGTCCCCCCCCCCCCCCCCCCCCAGTAATCAGAGGTAAACTCTGCCCGTGATGTTAACCTGACCTAACCTAAATGACCCACACTAATGACTATGACCCACTCTTCTTACCATGAAACCTAAAAATAAATGTTGGTGCCTATATAACTAGCACCGAAACTCACTTCACTTTTGATCCTCGCCCAATCCTAGAACGGCATGTGATTTGTCCTTTGGCATGCAAATCCGTCGTAGCCTCTGCCTCGGGTCGGTCTGTATCAATATAAATTTATGATCCCTTATAAGTGTTCCGTACAGTATCTAGTCTGCTAGCGACAGTGGAGTACTTGGCATACTGTACTGTCACAAGTCATCCCACAATAAACTGGGTAAGAAGATAACCGATAAGCAAATAAGTGATATGGGAGAAATTACCTACCTCATTATAACCTTATCGCTGTAAAAGTCTGGTTTACTTTAATAACATAATGTTAATGTAACACAAATCACAGTGTGCTGTTATAAAATTTAGTCTGTTTTGAGGAGTTAGGTTCTGTTTGTTTCAAGGAGTAAAGTAGGCTACGTCAAGGTTAGCCAAGGGTTCATCTCACAGTGGGATATCATAGAAGGAGAGAATTTGTATGAATGGAATAAATCATCGTGGATTTTATTAGACGAAGTAAGGTGTAGAGGTGCCACACTATAGATGAATGGTACTGGGTTTAAATCCGCATTCGCCCTGGCAGAATGCGGATTTAAACCCACGACATCGCTCATCGCTGCCATGGTTCTGAAGTGTCACACTAACTATTATGCCAGCGATGCACCCAAACTCAATTGGGGAATTGAAGACATTCAAAATAATTAACACCTCTTCCCATTAATTTTAGTAGGTCTGTAGTGGTGTAGGTTTGTTCTTAATCAAATGTCTGATATTTCAGTTCGCTCGTTGGCCAGCGTTTCTCTGCGGAAATCGCTTGGGTCAGATTTGCCGTTCCACTTTGACTACTTCACTCTGGATCTCAATGAAGAGTACTCAGCCATGTTCGGTGGTGTTTTGCAGGTAAGATGTTTTACGGTATTGATTGTTTGCTGCAACAAAAATAGCTTTATACTTTTAATTTTATGTTTGTTATGAAATTTTCATAGCTTATATTTATTGTAACACTCAGATTTGTGATGGAACTACAATGTAGTTTTACTTTCCCATTGTCTGGGGAAACTCCATTGTAGAACTGGTTAGTGTTAGTATTAATACTGTAAAAAACAAAACAATATTTATGAATTGTTGTTTGCAAGGCATCAAAAAACTAAGCATTTTTTTCAAATGCAATACACTTAGGACTTTTAATAAAACTTTCTGTCATATGGTTAAAAACACCTTTTATCGGGTTTTTTTCTAATGAAATGTTTTGTACTTAAAAAAATACTACCCTGTTGTTACTTGTAGTTCATGATATTTTGGCATAAAAAAAAAGATTGGTCAGTCTAAATATTTTAAATTATACTATAGCCAATGTTTATTTTTATATACACTTATTTTAAGTGTTGTAAAATCAAATGACTAATTTATTGATTTCTTAGAGATTGTTAAAATATATTAAAAACATTAAAAACAATAATTTGATATTTCAGGATCAGACCAGGTTTGCGGTCTATGCAGTGCAGAGAATTCTCTCCTTGTATCGGAGAGCAAGACCGGAGTCCATAGTTCTTGTTGGCCACTCCATGGTGGGTTTTTTAAATAAATTGCCCAAAAAAAAAAAAAAAAAAAAAAAAAACCACTACTAAAAACTGTAATTCTAGCCATAAGAAATTGAGTGACATATTTTATCTGGAATATTAAATTTATACTGTACTTTAATATTCCTGATTTTACTCTATCTGTAGATAGCTCCTTACTTTGATCTTTACTTCACCGATATTGGGAGATGTTACTTTTTCCATATTGTATATAAAATATAAGAAGTGATCCCTTGTAAAAACAGAGGTGAACTTTAACTCTGGTGCCTGTAACTCACAAAACAACTTTTCTAACCTGTATTTTTCCAGAGTGATCATAAACGTAACTCAAATGTGTTAATTTATAAGTCAAATTTACTTATGACAGTTAAAAATATAAATAACTTCTAGATTAGCATTGTACGTGTGCGTGTTGGTACTATTACTACACTTGATATATCCTATACCGTACTATAATACGAGCACTGTCTGAAGCGATGTATTTTCTGGAATATCAAAATCTAGCAGGTAAATTTTGCTTTAACCTTTAAAAGAATTTTTTTTTCTTTTTTTTTTTGCCCAAAATTAAGTTTAGAAACAGCCTCAACCTACAGAAAAATCAAATTTTGTCTAAAATTAAGCTTAAAAATTGTATTTTTTTAACATTGGACTTATGGGTTGCCATCAAGGCAACAAAATAACAAAAACAGGTTAGACAAAAATAAAAGAAGGCTACTTTCAAGCATTGGTTTGAAACAACTGTTACCTGTGAAAATGTGTAGTTGGCGTAAAATTCAAAACCTGATTACCATGATACTATAACAAAAGTGAAATAAAACCAACGAGCAACGCTCGGTTAACCCATTACTTAACACTGCATACAAGACGGTAAGTATATATAAAAGATCATTGTGATGGATTTCAACCATTACAACATCTTTCATATTTACTGTCTTGTACTCAATTACAATAGAGCCCTGCTATTCTGAACATCTTTTGTCTAAAAATCAGATTGTTCCTGAGGTACTTAACAACGTTTCTGTTGCCAGGGTGGCATGATAGCCAAGGGCCTGTTCCTAGAGCCGGACTTCCCGTCGCACGCGGTCCGTCTGGTCATCACCCTAGCGACCCCCCACTCCCCCGTCATACTGACCGATCCGCTGTTGCGGGAATACTACGAGAAAGTCTCCCCTCACTGGGTCTCCAGGTGAGCTAACTCTAACCTCCCCTCAGAATCTAGAAATATATTCAATCTTCTTGAAAAAACCTGAAGTCTAATTGAAAAAATATACTAGTCATTTGGCTCCCTGGAAAAATTGTTCCAAGTACCATTTTTATACCGAACTTTACACAAAATAACAAAAAAATTAAATGGTAACATTTTTTATGATTTTTTTCCTTTTTTAAAGGGTTTTCTTTATAGTATAGGCAGAACACAAATGTTGAGAATTTTTAAATAAAAGTTTAAAATTTTGTTTTACCTTTTCTTTTTTAAAATTTTTTTACTACTTCATTTTTGTAGTTTGGATACTTCTTCCCACTACTCCTACGACACTTTTTAACTTCTTTCTTCCAAGAATCCACATTAACTTGCCCTTTCGTTTTTTGCCTCCATTTCAATTTTTAATAAGGCCTGAGGCTGATGACAACAGAAAATTTTTATGAAATTAGAAAAAAAACTTTTTTGGTGTATCTACGCCAGTGGCATTTTTTACTGTCATAAGAGTTGAATATTAAAATTATAAATAGTTGTACAGAAATATTTTTATACAGGTACTGAAAGTAATTTTGATTTGATTTTAAGTAAGCCCACTTGTGTTTTAACATAATAAACTAAAATAAAACAAATCTTTATCATTTTTCTGCCTTATTGTAAGCTGTTGAGTTTTAAGGCAAAGTCTTATATGTCGGGTATCTTTAGGGGGAAACTTTGATCCGTAACAGTAGAATTGGGAGAAATTTTAGGAGTCAATACATTTTCTGCACTCCTGGTTCTCAGTTCGGCCCAGTTGGTTTCCCAATCCCTCCATTTGCCTTGGAGTGGGGAGTGCAAAAAGTGATAATGTTGTCTAAAACGGCGGCAGGTGGAATTGTACATAACTTTTCCAAACATATTCTTTTTTCCTAAATATTGTAGTTTAAAAGATATTAGGAAAATTACAAGTCAACTTATTTTCATTATAAGCATAATTTTTTTAGTTAATGTGGCAAGTGACTTTAAAAAAATATTTTCTGTCTTTATATAACAATAAGTAATAAGAAAAAAACAAGCTTTTTGGGTTGTTAGTAACAAGTGGGACAAAAAAATGACTAACTGACTACAGTACTTAAAACCATCGCTAAGTGACGATCACCAACACCACCGGCAGACTATGTTATTTTTTTTCATGGAAGTGAAGTCATGAAATTGTTGAAAAAACATAAGACCAACGTGTTAACAATAGGGGCAGCCTATAGGGAGGTCACGAGCAGAGACAGTGGGAAACTTTGCTTCACTGGCTTTAATTAAAGGCTTGACTCAATCAGTATTTATTTTTAGGGGAAACAACGTTACAGTAATCTCTCTAGGAGGCGGAGTGAAGGATCTGGTCGTAAGATCAGGACTGACTCTCACCGACCATGCCGACATCAGCGCCTTGGTGAGTCTCACCAACCATCTTCAGATCATCTGTCTGGAACCAGATGTAATCGAGATAAATAAAATAGTGGCAGTTACTTAATGAAATCAATTCTTATGACATGTGATAGATGTGAAATAACTGCTTAAAGTTTCTAAATCTACTAAAAATTCAGCAATACGACCATAAAATGAGCAAGGATGGGATAGTGAGTGAGTTTTTTATAATCCCTCAAGATTGATTTGTATCATGGAAGGTCACTATTTATCTCTTGGCTTTAACTTTTTTAGTGATGAAAACCACTATTCTTTGCTGTTGATTTGTCACAATCCTGTTTTTAATAAACAGTTTTGAATTTTAATTTGAACTCTACAAATTCCTATAAGTTATTAAGGTTATATTGCCATCATATTTTAACAGGTTGTCCACACTCAGTCAGGCAAAAATCTTGATCAGAGAAAGTCGAGAAAAGGGTTAAATTCTGGAAATTCAGAGAAATGCACTAATTAAGAGACTATTTAAATGCTCTAGTCTGATGCTGAAACGAGAATTTTTTACAAACACTGCATCGATTAACTTATTGATGATTGATATTTGGTTAATATGTTGATAATTACTATTAACTAATTTGTTGCATTTTCCATGATTTTGATATTCTAGGATGCACAAGTGTATGTATATCTGACATACTGTAATATATGTGTGGCTGCAAATTTCTGACTATTTATCATTTTCCTTTTTAGTTCAAGGATTCATATTCCGTTTATTTAGCCGTGCATACTACTAGGATAGGTGTTGTGACAGTACTATATATTTAAATATGACACTACATGTTAATACCATTCAACTTGTAATGTCACATTTTCTGAGCTTAACAAATTTAATAAATTTCAAATAAATAAAATCAAGCATAGAAAGAAGGACAAGAAAGAGCAACAAGCTATGGAGACACGGTCAGTAAGTTTTAGTTTTGAATTTCAGAAAAAAATTACATTTTTATCATTATGCATTTTTACCAGTTTTTTTTGTGCAACAATCTGTCTAGTCTTACGTAATGTTTTCAAAATTTCTACTCTTTTTCACTTTCAATAAAAGGCCAAGAGTCTGAGAAATAAGTCGTAAGTAGCCGTAAGGAAGGCCAGGAAAAGTCAACGAAATATATGGCTAGTATTCTGTTGGCACCGAGTGTACTCACAGCAAGTTTCGCCCATTTGCAGACTACAGCCGTATCAGAGGTTTGGATGCCAGTCGATCACCTGTGCATCTTGTGGTGCAAACAGCTGGTCTTGGTTTTGGTCCGATCGCTATTCGACTGCGTCGACCAAAACACGCTACAGATCTCCCGCGATCCGCAGCTTCGAATCGACATCTTCAAGTATCATCTGCTCGAGGTGAGATTGCAACACATGCACAGTAGAGTGTTGATTATCTGAATCGATTGGGACAGGATGACCAATCATATTGTGGATATAATCAAACACGGAAAATATTTACCATTTATAAACTATAAACAGTTCATTAGCTGTTTGACAAAAAATACTTCTGAACAATTCATAGTCTTTGATAAAAAAAGATCAAAACAAAATATAAAACACCATTGTTTATCTTTTTAGACACTTGTGCTATGTTTGCCACTTTGCAATAGGCATTTTTAATACCATCACTATGAATTAGTAAGCTGTTCTTGGATAGTTGAGACTGCATTCGAATAATCGACTCTACTGTACGGGGGGATTCCATTAGAGGGTTTGATGTGTTAAAAGTACTTGCGTGCAATGGGGTATTTGAGTAACTTAAATGTAATGATGATGATGGGCTACAGCAAGATTAGATTTACCTTGAAAAGATAGATATTTAATTGAGTAATCTATGGAACAGGGATGCTTAATTTAGACAGGATTGCTGTCTCAAAAACAATTGGTCGGATCCAAGCAAGCCTTATAGGGTGAAATTCAAAATAGGCCCATTGCAGATGCAATATGAAAAGCAAAGCAATTCCAAGCTATCGTCCGAAAGCAAAAGATGATTTTTTTGTAACAAGATGAGCTACCGATACTAGATTTTGCTGGAGTCGCACACTACAGTTTGGCCACTTGCAAAAAAGCAATTGGTAATAAAAAGCATTCTTCTCCTTCCCCTAAAAAAAGGAATTTCCAACAATAAAAGATTGTCACAAATGGCTTATTCCTTTGGAACCAGTGTTTTTTCACAGATGTTTGATATGATCATTGATAATTGTTAGACTGTATGGCCATTAATGGCAATTTCTGATGCTACTTTGGTCGTTTTTATACAACCATAGATTGGATTTTTCGGCCAACAAAGTTTCGACTAGCAAGTAGCGAACACTTTTTCAAGATCTGATTGTTCTTGAGAGCCGATATTGCAATGATATGATCAAGTAAATGGTGGAAGTAATAATTCCGGTAAACTTGACTTTCGCCAAATTTAACTGTGTCTAACTTCATATTACGTTGAGTTTGTATGGTTTTCTTAAACCACCAGTTTTGAAATTAAATAAGTATTCATCTTTTTCTTGCAGCGGTCCGCCGGTAAACGGTTCCACGAGTCAGTACATCCCCCGCAGCTCTCACTCCAGACCCATCGTGCCGAGTGGTACGAACTATCTCGGCCGCGGTGGCACGACACGCGGTCATCTCTGCCGTCGCCTACGCATGTGCTCGTGCACCTGCCCCCACCAACGGGGGCCGCTGATGATGCCATGACGGTAGTTGTGGCGGGGCACAAGGCAAGGGACTGGCTTTTCGCCTGCGGACAGCTGAGCAGCGGCGAGGGGGGGAAGAGAGTATGGTGAGTGTTGTGTCTAAGGTTGTGTTGTGCATGCAAAAATTTTCAACTCTTAGTTGAAAAAACCTTAAACTATTTTTTTACAACTACTTTAAGGGCTAGTAAGGTGCGTACTTTACTACAATTTGCACTAAAAACCTGCTTCGTTTATAGAGCTGAAATTCCGTTAGTGTATGATTCTATTGACCATTCAAAATTATTTACGAAGATGGAAGCAATTGGTATCCAGGGCATCAACCTTTATCAAAAACTATCTCTTCAACAGATATAAGTTTTTTTTCAATGTGTGGTACAAATAGTGATAGATATTTTTCATCTATAGGCTATAGACAATTTAACTAAATTTAATCTTTTTGTAAAATTATTTTTGTTTGCAGACGACAATTACCGCTGTCACTCATGACAGTGTTGTAACTCTCGGCTGTTTCAGCTCCACGGGAGACAACCTGTCCAGTCTGGGTCGCATCGCTCCGTCCAAACACCGCAAACGCAAAGTGGCACTGGTGAGCCTACGAGATCTGCGGGCGAGGGGACACAACTACGTTGTCATTCGGCTGCCGGCGACCGACGAACCGGTAACTCTCCCTAACATAGCCACTTCTTACGTCATTAGTACAGTGATGCATATTGCATGATATTTTGGTTTTTCAATAGTTATTAAGAATGAATTTCATTTTCATGTTGTTCTCTTTATAATAATTCTGGTGATGTGTAAAACTTATTATTTTTTTACGCATTTGTTTTTGCTGGTCCTATTATAAGTAAAAAATATCCTGTTTACTCTTTTCCAAACACAATTATTTACAGTGATGGTTTTAATTTTCAAAATCCATAATGGAATGGTTTTTTTAGCGTTTTCTCTCTCAGGGTTTTTATTTGTGTAAGCAATGAAATTTGTGTATTAAATTATTTTCTTTTAATATAAAATAGTGTTAAAAATTATGCGATCCAAAAAAAAACAACGTTTTTTCATATGGGACTGTTTCAAGAGTTTGGAAAACAATCTGGTGAAGTGCAAAATCTGTGGCGTGTCATTGAATTGAAATGTTAAAAAAATATGAGCAACCTTTTATAATTATTGTTATTGGCTATTTTGTACGTTTTTTATATAAACTAAACATTCCATAACATTTTGAATATGTAAAACAATCTAAACATATTGAATGTTGTATTTCCCAATTGCGCATCACTAGTGCTTCATAAATGTAGTATGAGCAGTAGACTCCCAGTACTCCGACTGACCCTACCCAAGTAAGTGAGATTTTTAAAACGATTAACGCCAGATATAAAGACCAGCACCAGTTAACTAGTTATCTTTATAGTTTTCACAATCATTCATGAATTATAAAAAGCAGTCTTTCGTTTTTATTTATTTCCTTCGTTGGGAGTCTCCCTTCCTTTTTCTTTGGCCATAAATGCGATCTCTTATGAGTTTTGAATAAGTTCTAATTCTTGCTACCTAAACTTTAATATTTCTTATCCATATTAATCCAGTTTTAAAAATAGGCCTATATCAAAGTTTCTAATGCAGTGTTTCTCAACCGGTGGTACGCGTACCACTGGTGGTACGCGAGAGCATTTCAGGTGGTACACGAGGGACAAAGGGGAAAAAATACCCAAAAAATAAAAAAAAGCACTTTTGAACTACTTAATAATGTCAGCCGTTTTGGTCACCTCAGTTCTGCGTTACAACGCTTTTACTCATGATTTGAGGGACTCCAATAGGTATACCTTTACTTCTTCCTTACTAAAGCAATTTTCGTACCAACTTAACAAAATTAAATAAATTAAATAATTTTAAGTTAAAACTCCCTTTTCCGAGAATACCTATACTAATGATTAATGATTTTGTGTCCAGTACCGGTACCCGTCTAAACCTTGCCTATTTTAAGTTCTGTATTTACGTTGTACCATTTGAAGTTACAAGACATGTTCTGCAGAAACAATGAAATGCGAGAGAAAATTAATCGGAGAACATGAAGTTCAACACTTCTTGGTAGCTTTGGAACACATTTTGTGTATCCCAACGAGGTTAAACCAACCTCAAAATAGTTTGTGTCGTGACTGTTATTTGTGCATGTGTAAAATTAGTACTAATTATTAATCAGTCCTCTAAAAGGGATTATTTCCTGAGCAAGAAGTATTAGCAAAGTTCCCATTAACAACCTCTTTTGCTGTTAATATTATTTATTAGTTTGGAAATTTTGTATTTTTATTGTTTTAGTAACTTTTGTAGAAATGCAAAATAACCTTTTTTCGTTGTAAGTGTGTATTTGAAACAATTTGTTTCAATTGAATTGTAGGCCCTATATGAAACTTTGTTTATAAAAGCCTGCAGCCAGCAATTTTTAATTTTAAAGTGGAAAACATAATATATGCCTACTTATACTATTACGTTAATTAATAACCATAGTAATATTTTTATAGCTTCAAAACAAAATGCTCATCCCAATTTATGTGTTTTTCTGTTAAAATAAACTTTTTAAAATAATAGTTTTAAATGTGAGTTTAATTTTTTCTGGGACTACTAATTAGGGGCATGTTGAAATATATTAAAAGGAAAGCAATAACCTAGGCTCTCTCCGGCTGTATTTGTAAGGTGGGGAGGGAGAGGGGGGTATGTATGAGTTTGGGTGGTACGCCAAAAATTTGAAAAGCCTCAGGTGGTACGCGGGCACCAAAAGGTTGGGAAACACTGTTCTAATGCATGAAATCTGTCCCCAGGTTTCGGTGGGCTACGACATTTTCTCAGCGAAGGAGCGTTCCGTTGCGGTTTCGCTTCCCAAATGGTACATTCCCCTCCAGTCGACGGCTGTTGTGGAGCAGACGACGCGGGATGCCATCTTCTACACGGTGGATCTGCCACAGCTGGAGCGGCCATGGCAGGCTTACCAACTCACCGTGTCCGTCGTCAGCTGCAACAGTGTTGCCAACCTTAGCCACCAGGCAGTGGCAACCCTCAGGGTCCCCTGGAGTCATCAGCACTACAGCATTGTGCTCAAGTAAGAGGAAATTTGTAGCTTACCTCTTTGTCAACCCTTTATCCAACTTGGTCAACCACTAGAAATTAATTTTTGGAATACCATTGAAATGCAGGGTAAACTATGTCAGTAACTTCTAAGACTAATTATGAATATATTTTTCAATTTTATTTATTTATTTATTTGTCGTGACAATAGTGTTTTCGTTTTTCCTTTGTAGGTAAAATAACTCTGGTTTTGACTATTTAAACACTAAATTCTAAATGGGTCAAGAATATTTATGAAACATGAGTATTTATCACACGATTGTCGATCAGTTTCTCTTCAGCGAACATACCGATTTTAACTAAATTTATCTGTACAACATGGTGTCAAAAAATTGGGACCACTAGAGGTCTGCCTAGACCATCATTTCATGTGCCACCATTTTTCACACATCTGCCTGGGACCACCATTAAGAGTTTTAGCCTACTTTCAGTTTTACAACACAACAGTTATATCACAGAATGAAAATAATGAGGAAAATGAAAAGGTTGAGGTAAGCCCAAAAATTCTGGAATATATTACCCAAATTAACTTTTCTTTTGTAAATATGTTTTTGTTTTTAATAAAATTATAAATTAATAAAATACTTTTTGATAAATTGGTGTAATGACCCCTCTAATTTCACTAACAATGTGGAAAATATTACATAGGCCTACATTTTATAATAAACAAACACCCATATTAGAGTGTTTTTGGGAAATGATTTTAAATCGTTGCTTGGATACAAACTAAGAACATTTGAAAATTTTGCAAAAATATTTCAAATCAAAACTCAAGTGCTAGTTCATAAATAATTTTAAATTTTATGAGCTAAAACTTGAGTCATCATATTCAAATAGATTATTCTATAGATCTTTTTTTAATAATGAAAAATAATAGGGAAAAAGTTGATTCTACACTCAAGTGGCAGTTATTGTACACGTATAACTGAGGTGATACCCAAACGAGCCGTTGTTTTGCAGGAACAGTCCCGCGGCAGTGTTGCCAATTTTGCTACACACGGCGAGGCCTTCTGATTGGACGGGGCCCGACCCTTACGTGACTCTCTTCTTTGACCCGCAGTGCCAATACTCCGTCCAGTAAGTATGTTTTTTTTCATTCCAAATTTTATATTGTACATTTTATTATTTTAACGTCTAAGTTACCTTGGCTTATTCAAAGCTGAATTCTTCTGAGTTGTTTGTGGTTTTTGATTTGTCTCCAAGGATTGAAAGCTCGGATGTGCATACAGAATTACATAGTTAAAAAAAAGCGCTTTAAACTGTTTCAACGCAGAGACCAGCATAGAAGAGTTTTCTGCTACGCAGTGACTTATAAATAAGCAATGTATGCGTTACTGAAATATTCTATGCGTGCTGAATATTTCCAGTAATTACAAAACTATACGGTCTAAAGATGTATGTTTCTATGTGTTTTTATATTCATTAGATTGAAATTAAACTGAAACCTGATTATGTTATATGTTATATATGTCATTATGTTTATGTCATTTATGTCATTATGCTATATGTCATATGATAGATGTCATTGGATGTGTGTAATAAAATGTCCGTTAAAATCTTGGGTCAGCAATGCAGTATTTTACTCCCCCTGCGAAGTGATTCAGGAAGAGGGCACGGTTGTTTGTTCAATCAATACTGCTTGTTGTCGTTACAAACTTCATGCCTCATGGCATCACATTGATTTTGTATTTTTGGGCTTTGACAAGTCAACAAAGAAATTAATGATGGCTTGTGATTGAAAACTAAATTGGAACCTACAGGCAATATTAAAAGCTAAGATAGAATACCAATTGAGATATGAATAATTATGAAATATATGAAAATTATATTAAAAAATATATAAAAAGGTGCAATTCTGAGGGTGACCATTAATTTAGGTTTCACTGCAAACAAATGTTATAATTTGGCAACTGGCAGAATACCAATCAATCAATCAAAATATCTTTACTTATATAAATTTATGCAGCGTATAACATAAATACGGTCGTATGGATATTCTGTTAAGTACTACTTCTTAAGTTTTACAATTTATTATTGGTATTTGCAATTAGTTCTCCAGTCAAGTCTATGAAAAATTTAATTAGTTGGCAGATTTCGGAATAGCAGGGGTCAGAGTAGCGGAACTCACATAAAGTATTTTAAAAAATTAGTTTAAAAACTTTTAACAATTATTTTCAAAATTTTTTCAGGATTACATATTTTTTTAGAGCAACAAGTGTTTTCATCATTTATACCTCTGCTGATTGTTTGTTCCTTGTCACAGTTTAGACAGCTCGTTGGTGGACACTCTAGCCCAAGTCGTGCGTCTCTACTCCAGTCACCTCGTGGCCTACGTGGCGGCCATCTTGCTTCTGACTCTTCAACATCAGCTTTTGGCACTCTCTACGTTCAACCACTGCTTGCTGTTCCATCATGCCCTGCTGGAAGGTGCCAAACCCTACTACATCCTTCCCGCCGTCAAAATTGGGTCTGCACTTCTTGGCCTGTAAGTTTTAATAAGCTACTAAATATGATTTGTTTAAATAATTTATTGATTTGATTGAATGGAATTCGTATTTTGATTAAATAAAAATTTAGTAGCGATGAAGAAGTTTTTTACTGAACACAACAAGTCACAAATTCTAAGAAAAAAAAAAATAAAAATTATTTTGATCATTGATCTTTGTTATGATTACAGAGATAAAAGATAAGTAGCAGAAAAACGTTTCTAACCTTTTCATCTCTAAATTAAAATGTCTTTAATGCTGCTGTTTCTTTACAACGCTGAATTATATTTTTCTACCTTGCAGAAGATTTTAAGCCATGTATGCCTGTAAATACAGGGTGATTCAAAAAGAATGACCTGATTTCAGAAAAATCTATAATTGTTTCAAAAATTTGTGCACACAAACAAATTTTACATCAAAATACTCACAGAAACATCAAATTTATGATGATGTACTACAATGTTCTATGTGCCCTCCATTGGAGGCTCTGGCGACATTTAGACAATAGCCGAACTCATCCCAAACTGTTCACTAGATGTCTTCTGGGACTGTAGCTACTGTATCTGATATCCTGGTTTTAAGCTCTTCGATGTCACGAGCTAAGGAAGGAACATTAACTCGTTCTTTTACGTATCCCTACAGGAAAAATTCGCACGGTGTTATGTCAGGTGACCTTGGAGGCCAAGAATGCAAAGCTGTGTCTCACAGTCCTGTGTGCCCTATCCAACGTCTGACTAAACATGACCAAAGTTTATGACTGACGCCACACCCACAGTTAGCGCTTAATTAGACATCTAGGGGTGATTTTCTAAAACTCTAGACCACCCTTGTAGTAGATACTGCAGTTTCAGTGGTGGTAATGTGATACTATCAATAATATCAAAATTTAAAATCAGGTCATTCTTTTTTAATCACCCTGTGTTGTAATGCACCCACATTTGAGCCCTGCTGTTTCAAACTAGTTGTTACCGGATGCTGTTCAATGTAGTAGGATTTTGAAATTTGCAGAGTTCATACAAATGCAAATTTTTTTAATTCTTTAACTTCTGTCATTTCTTTACGCTGTGATATTTTGATTGGTAGGGTATTAAAAATACAAAAATTGTTGAACCATGCAGTACTGTTTGAACTGATTGAACTTTGGTGTGATCAATTTTGAAAAGAAGCTCATTTTTTAAGCATACAAATCTTGACTAAATTCTGAACTAGTTAAACAGGAGAATATTGGTAACTGTTTTCAAAATTTGTGGTAACACTAATACTGTTTTCAACTACTGTACATATTTTTTCACTCTTGCAACAATGAAGTATCATTGAAGATAAAGAGAGCCAAAAACTGTCATTTGCCATGTGAAATATCTCCCTTAGAAAAAAGAAAATCAAGCTCTTCCATCACATTTATCAGTAATGTAACAGCGGGTAAGTCTATTTAGTTCTCATATAACTAAATTAAGAATAGAATTTAAACGTTCTAAATATAATAACTAGATTTGAAATTATAGTGTCAATTATTTTATGTGAATTAATCTTACTGTATGTAAGAAACAAAAATGGTATGTTTTCTTTAGGGCGAGCCTCTAAAGAAACCAAACTTGGATCTAGGAATGAAAAGTTTGACAACCCTTGTTACAGCTGAAGAACAACTCTATTGTGGCATAATGTTGAAGTACCTGGGAGTTGAGCATTCGCTCGGTAAATTTAATCAATTCTTTGTAGCCATAGTAATAATATCAGATTGCAGTTTAGGGGCTAAAAATGGACTTTCAATTAAATAATAACAGCCACATACTTTGTAAGTAAACTAAAATGCTAAATATATATATATATATATATATATATATATATATATATATATTTAGCCATATTAACCAATATATATTTAATTGCAGTTCTACAAATTCTTTGTTATCATCCTACCATTTAAAAACGATATATTATAGTAACATTCAGTAATTCAGTTACTGGCTACAATCGAAAACTATATGCTTATATTGTAACATGTGGTTCATACGGTGACAGTTGAGTCAGCTGTTTTTCAGCCACACTTTTGTTTTGATTTTTAACTCCATAAAACCATTGTTAAATTTTAAGAATTTCAATTAAATATTGCAACAAAATGCAATTTTTCCTTGCTTAGAGACCTGTGTACATGTTATTTTATACCAAAATTAAGTTTTTCCGAAAGTTTGATGAAAATTGTTAGAGACTTTTTAAATACCTTACTCATAACATAATATTAGGATTGGATATCGAAGATTTCACCTCACGTTGTCCGCAGCGCCCCGGAGCCCCTTAAGGCCCTGCTGCCGCCCGCAGACCTGAGCCTCCTGCAGCACTCCGGACTGGACTTCCTGCTGCTGCCCCTGGTCCTGTACGCGGTCGCCTTCTCCCTCACCTTCCTGGTCGGGCTGCTAGCCTACGTCGGCGTCGTCTGCAGTGGTTCCACGATCAACAAGTTCGCCCTCAAGTGAGTCTTTTATAGGCTAACAAAGATTTTGTTTTAATTTTAGATTAAAACATAATGTGGTTGTTGTTGCTGTTGGATAAGAAGACCCTGGCCAAACCGCTGAGCAAGTCTGACTCTAACGGGCATTTTGTGCAAGGTTCCGAAAAGATGGGATATTAAAGGAAGAGAAAGGGTAAGAAATGGGACAATAGACGGCCAATTAACTACTCAGAGGGCCGACTCCTGTGACAACTGATTTGCAGGCTCAAACAGGTTTCCGGTTCTGCCCTCTAAATGGCCAACCAATCGACTGTTCATTCAAGTTCCTTAGCTAGAGGTTTCCATGCTCTCCAGATGACATCAACCCCGATTGATGTCTTTGAGACATGTTTTTTCCAATTGATATACTCAGGGGTATTGAGAGTCCCGTTAACATTATGTAATGTTTATCTAGAGTTAATGGAAATTTCATGGCACGTTGTTGAACACAATCAGGAATGTGCTAAAATCTTGTTTTGATGTGTTCAATGAATGTGGTTTGATTATTATCACTGTTTGTATTTCAAGTTGAATGTATATTCGTCCTCTTAGCATCCTAAAATTAGAGAAGAAAAATTTAAGGAACCAATAAATCTTTAGCATTTTCCAACTGGAACATGCTAAATTACTACATGCCGGGTGGTAAATTTCTAAAAGTAATTCATTCTGTTGTCATGTCCAAAAATATTCCATTTACTATTTGGTTCATGTGATATTCCAACAGCAAGTTTTGAAAGTAAATTTTATTAAAAGGATTAAATGACAAGGAAGGTTATTAAATGATGAGGAATGAAGGTTAAACCATAATTATACATATAATATAAATAACTGTAATATTATAGTTTTACTCCATTTAAATTAACTTGCTGATAATAATAACATTGTAAGTGGAGAAAGCACCACTTCAACCAACCATAACAATATTAGATGGAACAAAAGCAACTGACAGTATAAAAAATGACCCAGCTAAGCCTCCAGTTTCCAGATTAAAGTACATTCATTTTAATTTTGCTGTGAAAATAATAAACGTTTCAATGTTGGCAGCACTGATTACCTTCCGTATTTTTTGCAGGTTTGTGGGAAAGTTGGCAGGCGTGAGCAGAACTTGGACTGATTGGCTGATGGCCGCTATTGACAAAGTTCCATTCGTCGTCAGTGTTGCGATGGTGGCAATACTGCTCAGCTCTTGTGGCGGGTTGGCAATGGTTATCGGAGCTATTTACTACTTCATGAGGGTGAGCTGTTTCTGTTATTTCCTCAAAACAGTTTACTAGAGGCTCTGATAGTTTACCCTTAACCATAGTAGTTCCGCAAACCCATACCAATGGTCTTAATGGTGTCTGGGTTTTCTGGGGCGTGTGGGAATCCCGTGTTATCGAGAAAGGAGTAAACATAAGAAAAAGTATGTATAGTTTATGTTATTTCGACAAAATAGGTTTATTTATTACATAATGTAGGGTAGAGTGGGGTACTTTCATACAATTGGAAGTATGCACTTCTCCGCATACCCCTAGGGGTACGCGTACCCCAGGTTGAGAATCGCTGCTGTAGATGAACAGAATGACTATAATTCACATCAGCCTCCAGGGGTACACCCTACAGGCTATCAAAGTTTCAATGTTAACCTTATAGAAGAAGGATGATTTAGAGTCCAAAACTGGTGAATTTTTGGTAGAATTTCGACCATTGGCGATCTCTTAATACAAAAATCTGTTAATATGTATAAAATTTAGTTATTTATACTCCATATTCAGATTAATAGTTCGCGTGTGATACTGGAATTTTGTGAAAAAATGTACTGGAAATATACTGGAATTCCAAAATCAGATATCAGTAGACACCCTGATATAGCTTATTTGTGATTTTGTTTAGATAATTATTGACATTTTTACATTAAAACTTGCATAATATGTCAACTTGTTTGTGGATTTCACAGAATCCACGTGTTAATTGGCACAATCTTTATTATTGTATGTTTACTAATCTGGAAATTGTGGAAAACCGCGAATTGTTCTTAAACTTCTTTTTTTCCATAAATTAAATGTTTGGAATTTTTTTTTAATTTTTAGGGCCAGCTACACAGCAAGAATGTAACCCAACCGGCAATTAGATTTTCGGGTGCATTATAATAAAATAATTACATCTTCTATTTTTTATTTTTAACAAATTTTAAAATAGATACTAAACACTTTTTCCTCTTGATTTTCTGTTGGGAATATTTAAAATTCCTGTGATATACATCTTTATTATAAAAGTCTTTAAATTTAAAGGCATTGTCAAGGAATTTGTAGTTTTTAGTTCAGTAGACACCCGTCATGTGGCAAATCTCTCATCCAATTGTTAAAAAATACTAATATCATAGTGCAAAAATTAAGAAATACATAAAAAAAATTAACACTGTGAAAATAATGTAGGGCGGGCCTACTAGCTTATGTAGTTACAATGTAATTTGAGACTTGTTGTGAATCTTAAAGAGTAATCTAATATTTCAATACATCTTTTTTGATCGTTGGTAGAAATAAGGAAATGTGGTTTTATTACATTGTTGCTTGATTTTTACTCTGTATCTCAAGCAAAAATTCTGTGAAGACTCATTCACTCCTTGATTCTTTATCTTTTTGTCTTAGATAAAGCATATCTTAAGTAGGCCTAAGCTTTTTGGCTCTGTCCTTTCATTTCTTCCCAATTGTCTTAAAACAAAACCCCTTGGCTAAGCCAAGCCTAAAAATCCATTAATTTCAATCAGTTTCTTCCTTTCCCAACATGTTTTTTCCAAAGGTCGCATTAGGGTTATTTTTATGACATTTCAAATTAAAGGTACTTACCACATATACAATATAGTCAAGTAAGATCTCCTGCCTGCAGCGGTCTCTGTAGTGTTTTTTGTTAGATTAACGGACCTTGATAATAATATACTTAAAAATTTATGACTTATCCTGTTCCATTGTCAGAAGAGAAGACTGCTGTAGTCGAGGGAGTTTTTTATTAAATTTATGAAATATAGCAGGCAATTATCAATTATTAATAAAACATTTCATTCAGCCCAAAAAATAAAATTAGACAACCAATTGATTGTTTACCATGGAAACCAAACATTAATTTTTACTTTCAATTACTAGCAGAAGCCAGATTAAACTGGACAGGCAATTAGTACATTGCACCATAATAAATTCATGATGTCCTTTGTTTGAAATTTATTTTTTATGTGTGTTTTTTTGTCCAATAATTTAGTTGCTTTAGAAACTTATAATAAGGATTATTCAATGTAGTACGGTACTTGCCCTTTTACAATCAGTAATTATTTGTAATAGCTACATAAATCAAGATCTATATCAGTAAGAGACATATAGAATATCAAATTTGAATAAAAGTAATAAATCTGTAACCTTTTGCTGCCTACATCTTATAAATGATAATTAATTTGTAAAACTGTTGAACCCCTGGTTTTAATAAAATTCCAATTCCAATGCTGGAAAAATATGCCAAAAGCCACAAATACTTGCAAATAAAGTTTTTCAATAAACTTCCTGAAACATGGAGGGCACTTGATTTTAAAACCTTTAAAACTCAGATTTATAGTTTGCTTACGAATCAGGCATTTTACTCTGTGAGTGAATTTTTAGAATATGAAATAACTTAGTAATAAGTAATGTAGGGTCCTCTTTGTGTATATTTATGTTTTATTTATTGTTCTTAATTGTTGACTAACTTCCACAGTTATAGTTTGATACATTTATTTTTGTAGACTGTTACGGTTTTGTCCATTTGTGTAAGTTTATTTTATATTGATGAAGCCTATTGTAATTTTTATTACCTAATGGCGAATAAAGATCTTGATTCTTGAAATAGTCAAAATTTGTAATACAGTAGAAGCCTTCATATCCACCTATTAGATTAACTACCTTCATTCTGGGTAAGATCCCATGGACCTTTTCCATTATACAATTACATCATTTTTTTTAATATTTGGATTTAATTGCAAATTAGACATCTATGGTGTCTTGTTATATATTTTACAATTATTTACCTACAAGACAAATGAAACTCAATCTAGCTTAACCTAACCTGAGATACTGTTAATTTAGGCTTCACTATATCACTATCTTGAGACAGGAACCTCACATAGTGGGTATTTTAACCTGAATATGAATGCGAGATGAGTGTAGGATGATTGTGGCTCGATCTTGTAGTCTTGTTACTGACTAAGGCCGACATTCTCCTCAGGCAGGACTGTTAATTAATAGCCCAACAGCCGATGGTATCTAGGGACCTACAGCTTAACGTGGGATCCGAACCACAATTTATTCGACCTCACATATACGAATTGGTCTAATTATGAGGATGATCTTTATGGATTAACTAGTATTCACTAGTGCGGACGTTAATCCTCACCCGAGAATATCACATCCACAAGCCATTGCTTATAACTATCCACAATTCGTGACCTCCAAGTAGCTGGATTACAGGACGACGCCACCATCCCAGTCAGTCTACTTCGATAGTATTGTGTAAACAGTGAATAACGAAATCTGCATCAATATTGGGGAGAGTATGAGTTTTACACATATCTGCAAATATGAATAAATTTATGATAACATTTTAGTCCCTTCCACTGTACTCAACCACAATGCCATTAACAGTGATGACAGGATAACGAGACGTACTTAATTAGCTTATACTAAATTATACTTTCTTAGTTATGAACTTTACAAAAGTCATTAGATTTTTGTATAGCCTGTTATAGAAACTGGATTGATATGTACTAGGATTGATATAAATCTTTCAATTTTGCGATGGTCTGCGAAGCTCAACTGTTTGTTGACCACTGAACCACGTGTTTCAGGTGTGCGGGATGTACGAAGACTACATCGAGCAGCTGTTCTTCGCTCCTGTGAAGTACCTCAAGGACAAGGCGGTGGCTTGGTGGAAGGGACAGCCTCAGATAAGGATTGTAGACGATATGATCAAGGTGCGTCACTTTTGTATGGATTAGAATTATTTTCGTGTAGAAACTTTAATTTGTACCCCTGAAAAGTAATGAAAATTAAGTAATAAAAAGGTAATGAAATGAATTAAATGAAAAAGGTTTTAATAGTCAAGCAAATGGTTGACTGCTTGTTATGGTTTATTCCTTTTTCACTCTTGTATGAAAATTGGTTCTCTGTCATTTTCTAGTTTCCCAACGCATGTTGTTCCATTTTAAGTGACAAAGTTGGAAAACTGACTAATATCTAAGCATTGATGGAATATGCTACATTTCAAACATTTTTGGAGGGAAAGGTCTTTGTGATGTTGTTAATTGGCAATCTATACAGAACCAAATAAGTTGGGACATTCTTATGGGGAAATGAGAATGTCGCCCCCGAAACTAGGGATGGACGAGATTGGATTTTTAGTTCGAGACGAGACGAGACGAGAATTTTTAATTCTCATAAAATTTTGAGACGAGATCGAGACGAGATTTTCTTTCTCGTACATTACGAGAAATGTGCATTCTTCGGGATTTTAATCTGATTTTGTAACATTGTTAAATCCTAATTTATGTGAAAGAACAAATATTACTTTGTAAATTGCTGATTATGTTAATAAACTTAAGTTAAAAAATTCACTTTCTTAACAAAAGGTCTAGGCCTATAAAGGAATGTACCCAATAAAAAGATTGAGAAGATATGACCATAAACCCTACCGACCCATAGGCCCTATATTTAATAAAACATAAAAAGAAAATCCTGTGTTACAGTTACTTTGTTCACTTTCATATTCCACACTTTTCACTATTAACTTACTTTAAAATTTTTCCAAATAAGAGCTTTTCCTCACTCACAGTTTTTGTAATAGGCATAGGCCTACTAACTTTGAGTCACAAGCCTAGAGGCCGGGAAGCTAACAAGAAATCAAAATTTTCAGCTCTCTCTTCTTCTTTGTCTTTGTCCATAAGAAAATCTTCAGCTAGCTCTAATTTTGTTTGCTATTCATTGTCATTTCTCCAAACTATTCAAGTCCCAGGTACACATAACTTTCACTGTTTTGGAATGCACGCAATTCCCTCGATTTGATTTTCGTCTGCTAGTAGTGGTAAGGTTTTTATTTTGTTCCTAACCAACACCACAAAGTCCTAACTGAATAAAGGCAGGCATTGGTATAACCATGAAGCCTGTATGGTTCTAGTAAGACCATTGATTTCCTATGTATTCAACACTATCTCTTTATCGCTGTTCAACAATTATTGTTAATAGGCCTATTCAGTTTTTTTTAGTATCCAAACCTTGAAATAAAATCAACCATCATCCAATTTTAAGCATTTTGGCTTAAAATAGCTGAACTCTGCAAAGAGTGTGAAAGGAAATTAAATTGTATTACGTGGGATATTTGAGGTTAGCCATTATTAAATCTGATTGGCCATCTTGTCATTCATCTGATTGTCACTACTATTCTTACTGATAATGTCAAAACAGCTCTTAAATTTGTCAAAAATCATTTGAATCAGTTTTAAATAATTGTCTTGAAGCAATTAAATGTCAAATTATGATTGTTTATTGTTAAAAAAGTTTTCCCAATGTTCTAAAGATTTATCAAACAAATGAATTGTTTTATAAATCAGTAAGTATAGCTATGTTGACTAACTACCACTAACAGTCCGTGCAGATGCAGTCTCCACTGTCTCCAATCCATTCCAAGTCTTGGAAGTCCAACCGTAGTTAAACAGTTTATGATGGACAATTAAGTTTGTAGTTGTGAGAAGGATAGGAAAAATTAAACCTCTTCACATTGCTTCAAAATAATTTATTTTCCAGTATTAAATTGCTAGTAAAGTAGACCTAGTAATTCGTAGATTAGTTATACCCGTTTTTATCGCTATTCACAAATTATTTCTCGTCTCGAAAAATCTCGATCAAAATAAAATCTCGTCTCGGTGAACGAGATTAAAAATTTCTCGAAAATTTCTCGTAATTTCGAGACCCGTCCATCCCTACCCGAAACACAGATAGCACCACCAAGATGGTATGGATTATGCTGATTGGTTGAATGGAAACAGATGTCTAGAATAATTTTACATAAGTTTGTTATTGTTTTGATTTTTTGTAAACAAATATGCCAATTTTGACATTTAAGAGGTAGAAAGAGCGCCTCCCGTGACAGTAAGGAGAAGTAATTCTAGCATCAGCGCTTCATTTTTCTCTGGTTTTCAAGGGCAAAACTAAAATTTCTTAACATGGGATGTTCCTACTTATTTGGTTCTGTACATTGTAATTGGTGCTGGTCTGATCCTGGGATATTATCTCATCTACTCATTAATCCATTTTGATATTGTCTTTTCCCATCAAAGTTTTAGGTGATAATCAGAATTCCTTTGTTTGGTTAACCTCAAATATATTAGATTTTCAAAAAATGAATTAAATTGTGATAAAAATTGATTTAGATCGGGTATGTGAAATAATTCCATTTTAAATTAAGCTAGTAAGAATGAACCATAGTTCTTGGTATATTTCACACAGGATCTGCATGGTTTGGTTGCGGTATTGATATTTTGGTCATATGTGTTGTCTGTTGCAGGAAGCTGAAGATCTACTATCACTCAAGAACCTGACAGAATTCAACTTCCACCTGACCCTAGTGCTTCTGTGGGGAACGGCCACCATGGTGCATCTGCCCAGTGTTCTGGTCTGGGCTCACAACTTCAAGTGAGTATCTTATACTACGTTGTTAAGGAGATTTTAACCGTCCAGCCTTATTTACAATTTTTTAATGTAGCCGAGTCAGAATATTGCTTTACAGTTTAAGGGTGCTTACAAAGTGATAAAAAATAGAAATGTATCTCAGAGGAAATGAACCACGAAGCAGTCATTGAAACTACTGCAATTGAAGTCTGCTCTGCCATTTTATCACAAACAAGTTTTATTTTATTTTATTTATTTTGTGTGTTTCTACACCAGAGGGACATTGACTAAAATAAAATAGATACTTCACACATGTTATAATTTGACAGTAGATAAATCGTGAATCAAAACTTTATCATACTGTGTGTCAGCCAAGCCAAGTCATTACGGACTAAAAATTAAAATGGCACTCGCATTTATTTTATCTGATCAGCTTTGTTGTTGACTTATTTAACTTCTAGGCAATTTGATCACTGTTGCTGGGATAAGCACACCTTCACTTTTAGTTTAGTTTAGGCCTACAAATATCTAGATTTTATTTTTATTTACCAGTAGTTATCTCAGCTTCTTCATTTGAATAGCCTATTAGAAAAATTTAGTAAGCTATTAATTCTAAAATCGCAAAACGTATTTATAAACCAATCATTGCTGATATGTTTAAAATAAAAACCAATATAAATATAACAACATATTATATTTTAAATATTTTATATGTTTTTTTGTTTAAAAAAAATGTGTATTATTGCACTTCTATAGGCCTGTACTTTCATTTTAAGCTAAACATTGTGCTTTAAATTACCACTGTTGCTCTAGGCTATAAAGAGGTACCCCAAAACCAAATAAAAACAGTAATAAAAAAAAGAAAAAGAAAAAATCACTATTTTGACCAAATTATGTGAAATACAGTTTGGCTGTGAAACGCTCATATTTTAAAATACCTAAATATATACCTATAAATACATACCTAAATTTCATAGTCAATCTTAGTTTAAATAAATGATTTGTTAAAAACAAATTTAAATGTTACTGTTCGATTATAAACTATTAGATGTTCAATAATATTTTATAATACTGTAAAGTCCTGGTCCGAAATTTGTCAGATTATCGAGAATCTATTGTGTTTATAGGGAATGTGATTTTTAATACAACTGTGTGTTTGCCAGGTACAACCCCGTTCTAGACCCGGACCCAGCCACGGTGTCCAGCCTGGTGTCCAGCGTGTGTGTCGGGGTGCTGTGGTCCTTGAACACCCCTGTCGGCTCGGAGAACTCAGGGTGAGTCACCATGTTGAGTATGTTTGTGAACTCTTGAACAACACGACGTTTCATGTAGATCACAATTAGTTGATTCATACACAAAATGGTGCTGTGTTTTTTTTCAATAAAAATAAACCTGAATGAGCAAAATTCATTATTGTAATTTTGTAAGGATATTGTTCATAAATGTTTCTATTGATATTATACTACCATATTGAATCGCTCCAACTTTTAAATATTTATGCTACTATTGCAGCAATTTATACTAACATTAACTTAGTTTACATGTAGTTTGATATTTTCAAGAAATGAATTTAAAGTTCCTTTAACTCTAAAAATAAAACAAAGTTCAAAGTTTTTAAATGTTGGTTACACACGAAAGTTTAGAATTGTAACACTAATAAACTTCAAAGTTTTTAATAAGCAATGTTTAATTTAATTTCCCATTGAACAACGCACACAAAGACATGTCTTACCAACTCAGTAATTCATGTTTCAGCGAGATGTACAAACAAATGGCCAACGTGATGTTCGTGTTGGCAACACTGATTCTGATCTACTGCCCGATCAGTTTGTACAACCTTCCAGCGCTAACAGCAGTGGCGTTAGTCTGCCTCACGGTGCAACAGTTGTACGAGTGGGTGTGTCGAAGATTCCGAAGAGGCTCAGACCCGTCTGTAGTGACTGCTTCAAACACGACGTTGGCGACAGAAGAGAGCGAGGATGATCCATCGAAGCCGGCGATTAAGGATTCACCTGACTCCGACGACGAATCTCTCTCTGAATCTGATGGGTCGAGGAAAAACTCACGGACTTCTGAGATATCCATGTCTTCCTACGATGCTGTTTCGCTCACCGAGTTGAAAAATGTAAGAAAGGAAGAGGACGAGGAAAGCGAAGAGAATGAAGAAGAGGAGAACGAAGAAGAGGATGAAGAGAAAGAAGAGGAAGAGTATGAGGAATCGGAAAAAGATGAAAGTGGGAAGGAGGATGAGGGTGAAGAAAGTGAGAGAGATGAGAATGTGGATCAAAGTGAACAAAAAGAACAAGTTGATGACAAGAAGACTGAAGTAGAGCCAATGGAACAAATAAACAAAGGGAAACCCAATGGTCAGAATTTGCCGAAATTAAAACGAAAACAAAGAAAAGGAGATAACGAAGATTCTGAGTGAATGGGAAAGTTTTATCTGCTTTGCGAGCAATGGAACACAAAGATTTGACGTATCTAGTCAAGATTTTGCCTTAAATTAAGGCAAGTCTGTCAGCATTTAAAATGTTAAGGTAGGAACAACTAAATGCAAGTTTCTCTGACATGAACAAGAAGTATTAAACGGGAATAATATCTTTTGAGAATGAAGATTTCTCATTATCCATTTTCATATTAACAATGAAAACAGCCGTTACAGGTTTTTAAAATGACCACTTTAATATTTACAGTCCCATCTTCCTTGAGTTCATTATATGAATTCAGCGGGAGTTAAACCATAATAACAAAGCTTTTGAATTATAAAGTAACTTTTCAAGTTATTTGATTGACTTAGTTGTTTGATATTACGTCTATGATATTACTAGCTGTTAGTTTTTTCTATTTATTTTGTTCAGGTACCAACTATAAAATTGCATGAAAATAGTCTGATGGAAATTTAAATTGTGTCCCCCTCATCCCTCTCACCAATGTGCATTTACTTACACCCTTTAGGAACAACAAATTGGGTATTGGGTAAAGATTTAGGTACAATGCATCAACTTTCATTAGACTATTTACCTGCATTATTCTTAAGCAACTGTTTAATTGAAATAGAGTATAACATGGATTTGTTTTCTACTGAAATAATGGTGATCCCAATTGCTTAAGCAAGAACAATTTTTTTTTTTATTTTATTTTATAAATAGTTTTTGGTTGTAAGGCGCGATGCGAATTCGAGAACTGTATGCTTTCTTACTTTACAAAGCAAGAATTTTTTAACTATAAGTCACTGATTAACCCTCTAGCTTACCTAATTTGACGGTCTCCGTAATCAATCCCCCAACTGACTCAAAAACAGCCCAACCAGTTTTGTATTAGTTTGGTTTGTCAACGAGATTCAAAAATTCTTTACATTTATGATGGTGGGTAAATCAAGTAGAGTCCAAATAATTACTTATTTATTTATAGGTAATAGACCAAAATGTAACTACTTTTTTTTGTTAATTTAATGTATATTGTTTATTAAAGAATCTCATTTAAGGTCTAATAGATTTAGAGACAAATTTTAGAAAATGTTTGTGTTATATACGAGGTATATTCGGAAAGTAAGTTCCGTTTTTAAATAAAAAAAGAACAAGTACAGATACAGCAAAAAAAATTTATTGCATTCAAATCTACAACTCTCACATTATTTTTCGACATAACTCCCGTGATTTTCCAGGCATTTGTCATAGAGTGGCACAAGTTTTTGCATACCCACTTCGTAGAATTTTGCCGCCTGTGTAGTCAACCATGATGTAACACGTTCTTTCAGCTCTTCGTCGCTGTTTAACAGCTGACCGCCAAGGAAAGACTTCAATCAATAAAGATGTTTATTGCGAAACGCTCAAGAAACTGCGCCGCGCAATACAGAACAAGCGCCGAGAAATGCTGACAAAAGGCGTGGTTTTCATTCACGATAATGCTCGACCACACACTGCCAATATGACAAAATCACTCCTTCAGGGCTTTGGCTGGGACGTGTTTGACCATCCGCCGTACAGCCCCGACCTCGCTCCTAGCAACTGTCATTTGTTTCTTCATCTAAAGTCTTTCCTTGGCGGTCAGCGGTTAAACAGTGACGAAGAGCTGAAAGAACATGTTACATCATGGTTGACTACACAGGGGGCAAAATTCTACGAAGAGGGTATACAAAAACTTGTGCTACGCTATGACAAATGCCTGGAAAATCATGGGAGTTATGTCGAAAAATAATGTGAGAGTTGTAGATTTGAATGCAATAAATGTTTTTGCTGTATCTGTACTTGTTCTTTTTTTATTTAAAAACGGAACTTACTTTCCGAATATACCTCGTAAAAAGAACTGATTAAAAAAACTATCCAGATATAGTAGAATACTTATAATTTGTGTAAAATTTAAAATCCGTCCTTTTGAAAAGTAGTCCAGACAAAATGCTTAATGGCCTATTTGGAAACCCAATTTTATGATCCTTTGAACTTTATTAAATTTTGTTCACATTATTTAATTTTCATTTGTTGTTAACATTTTTTGTATCTTTTCTTTTTATTCTCAAGCTCATTTTACTCCACATCAGATCTTATGGTTTTAAGTTTTTTACCTTATTTTACTTTCATTGTTTTTTAGCTTAATGTTACCTGTGTTATACATTGTGTGATGATGTAATGTAGTTTTTCTTATTTTATTTTGATTGATATTTTGGTTTTTATTTTATTTGTTGTGTTTTCTGCTCTGTAGTTTAGTATTTAATAGTCTGCAGATAGCTTTATCACTAAAATTCACAGCATTAGAACATCAAATATGTAATGCAAACTCGAGTATTTAGTAGGTTTTAGTGAATGTCAAGAATTGTGGAGGAATAAAGAAACAAATCCGTCAGGTACCGGTATCAAATTTTACTACAGAAAAGTAGAAATTTCAAGCACAAGCTCTTTGACGATAAAACATTTTTCATAAAAAGGAATCCACAAGAAATTTAGATAATTTTTTTTGATTGAGAACTATTTTATGGTGTAGTTTCTCTAATAATATTCACATTGTAATCCTTCATATTCAATATTTGGGGACCAGCCACCAAATGAGTCGTTTTTTTTTTAAGATTAAAAAAAAATCCATATAACATTACAACTGATTTAATCTAAGCTTTCCTTTTAGACTGGTAAAAATTATTTTTAATTAAAAATTGTATTTTTTCAAAATTTAAAATTGATTTCTAAAAGTTTTTTGGAAAAAAAATATATATATTTATATATCAACTAAACATTATAAAAAACTTAGTACTATAACAATCTTTTATTAGATTTGCTTTCAATCAGGAAATAAAATCACTTTTCTGCAACCATAAAAAACAACCCATCTTGTTAGAAACGAGCTAACATTTGTCAAAATAAATTAGGATTTTCTTTGAAAAAAAAAATAAAAAAAACTTTACGGCTCCTCAGAAACAAAATTTAGAGCAAGTAATTATGTCTGCCAGTTTTTCTTCCTTTAGTTAAACCCACACTTAAAAACCTTTAAAAACTAAAGAATAAAGAAATAGAATAGCGGATTGGTGCGAACAAATTACTGTGATAATGTATAGTAAAAAAGTCAGTATTATATTTTGGAAAACACTTGAATAGAGCACTGTACATAAACACTGCTCAACATTTACAATATTTAGAATAAAGGTTACTTTAATATGTTATAATGTAAAGTCTAATTAACTGTAGATAAATCATTGATAAACATTTATGATCTTTAACTTCATATAAATGCTTCAAGTTAAACTGTAAAGAGTTTATTTTTTACATGTTACTACTTTTTATGTAAGTAGTAATATTTGGATTTGAATCTGGATATTCGCTTTTTAAGCTGGTAACATTTTGTTTACCTCTGTTAATATTGTTTCCAACTTAATCACGGGTTAGTTAAAAAACTTTAAAACATTCTTTATGGTTTGTAATTTTCTTTCAAAATTACTTCAAAATTTTTGATCAATGGTTGTACTTTTTGTTTATAATAGTGTTTTAGAATGATTTCATTCAGATTTTTAGTTTATATTTAACATAACAACAAGTTAATCATCTTTAATAACTAACACAGATGCAAGCCAATAATAAGCTGATATGTTTCTCACTTAGTATTTCCTTTTTGACCATACAACAATGTGTGATTTTTTACTAAGTTAAGACAGATCGGTTAGCAATAGATCCAAGGTAAAGTCTATCAGTTTTCACCTGAGCTGAGAGTGTACGAGAGGCCAAGCAGATTTGTAATGTGATAAACACTTGGTAGGTGATTGTTGTCTACAAGCTATCAAAGTGATTTGCCCGTTAGTTGTTTTGGTATATCGGCAATAACTTTTAACAATATTTAATTTTTTTGATGTCTTTATTTTCACTATCTTCAAAACAATTTTTGGAAATATTGTGCTCCAATCAACTTATTAACTTGTTAAATACTCGATTATGAAAATCAAGAGGTACAATTAAGGTAACTTTTATAATCGATATTTGACTTCTAGGTCAGGTAAATGAAAAACTGTCCAATTTACAATGCATTTCTTTGCATACTCAAAGTTCAGGTGAAAACCGACTATCATATCTGTGTACTTCTGTTTCTGCAAAAAATTTCGTTTTTACTCACTGTAATATAATATTAACTTGAAGTTTGTGATGAATTGTTTATAGTTTTAAAAACTTGAATGAGTGTTTTGACAGATTTGTTTAGTTGTGCATTTACTAACAATTGCAGCAATTGTATATGTTCATGAAATAAAATCTGTAAATAACATAAATGTTCTTTAATTTTTCCTTTGTTGATTTAACCTAATTTTTTACGTTTCCCTTAAAAATAACCCTATCGATAAGTGAAGGAAAGTGTCTTGATATTTTTATAAATAATTTCGCAACCCAGAGGCGGATCTAACATTTGGTTGCCTATGCATAAATGATAGCCTATTTCTTTATCCAGCAACTTGTTAGGCTCGTATGTTACAGCCATAGAACTCAAATGGTTACAACTCATAAATAAAAAATATTATCCCCAAAATCTGCGCGCACCCACATAAAAAATGCTCCCATGCCACAATTAATTAGAAACCACACTTTACAAGCAGAAGATTGGGACAATTATGTCATTTGATCATCTTAATAACACTTATTTCTTTTTTTTGTATCAAGAGCTTCAATATTGGTTAATATTATATAAATTTAAAACTAAAACACAGTTACCAATATTTTTGAAATTTTAATTCGTTGTGAGGCCTTTCGCTAGCAAGGCTAGCATCGTCAGACAACTCACAAACTGAAAGGTAATAGGTTAATGACTATAACCTTTCAGTTTGTGAGTTGTCTGACGATGCTAGCCTTGCTAGCGAAAGGCCTCACAACGAATTAAAATTTCAAAAATATTGGTAACTGTGTTTAAGTTTTAAATTTATATAACACTTATTTCGTTAACTTCATTAAAAATTTGATTTGAATTGTACTGATATTGAATAGAGAGGTTATCATGCAGTGAAATAAATATGACAAACCATAAGCAATAATAATGTTTATTCAATAACAGTATTTAAAGTTAAATGTTATAAAACATTCATGTTTCACATTAGAGTGTTTTTAACACTTAAAAACAACATTCAACACCAAACTTTATTATTTATTTTCAAAATAAATAACAAAATCCTTTTTGTCTAAATATTACTAAATAGAAGTTGATAAGCAAAGCTAGATATTTTAATTTTATTCTAGGCATTTCCTAACTTATCATAAACACAACTTCATTAAATTACCAATTTTTATTATTTAGTGGCGATTAACTTTAAGTGATATTATAAAGTATTACACAATGCATGCATATTTTGTATAAATTGCAAACCACAAATTTGATTTTAGGTTACTAGGGGGCAGTGCGCCCTTTCAAAGAGCTTTTGATGTTTTAGTCAGGGTTGTCGAGGGAGGGATCCAAAATGGGAGCAAGTGCTTGTGCCATGATCAGATCGAGAGGCGTGTCGACCTCCAGACTGTGATTTTGAGGCACCTCCACGTAGCCAACCCTGTCGGACAAAGAAGGTGTTAAAAATTATATGAAGTCAGAAGACCAATAGGCAAAAAATGTTGGTTCAGAAAGTTTGTGAAGCAAAAATGTTATGTCAGCAAGAGTCACTCTTGTAAATAATTTAGAACATTAAAAAGAGAGTTAAACAATAGAATCGTAATGTAAGATTGCACAGTTTGTTTCACAGATTCCAGAGATGTTTTACCACCTCTGGTTTTGAATGGGTAGTTGCAACTAAAGGTGTAATTCTATAAGAACAGTTACCAGCGTATATATTTTGAAAAATATATAAAGTTTTAGATGCCAAAACTTGAATTCAGTTTCATCTATAAAATTATTGTCTATTGCCCATTCAAGAACATAATGTATATCAATAAAAAATTTATGAGAAGACATTTTTTATAGTCAAAATGTATAAAACTTTTCCCTAGCAAAGCAGGTGAATTTTCAACTGATCTAACAAGAAAATTCCCTCCCCACATGATGGAGGTTACATGAGGAAGAGAATAGTTCATCCACAAATCAGCTCAAAATTACTGCCAATCAGTAACCCTCTTTTCATCTTCTCCTCAAAACTTTCAGTCATAGCAACTACCTTCAAGGACTCAAAAACCACCTGGCAAAATAGAATACAGTTTGATCTTAGCCAAAAGACTGAAAAGCGATTAGGACGTTATTGCTTATTGACGTTATTGACTGTCCATTTGAACACACTCCTGAAATCGGACCTCTTGATTTTTGATTCCTTCTATTATGTGTTAGGGAAGAGATGTTTAAATCTGTGTAAATCTATGAAGTAATTAAATAATAATTGATTCCTTTATAATATGTTACAAAAAAGAAATAACTAGATACTTTTATAAGGAGTATTACTAGTGGATTTATACAAGTAAAAAACACATAAAAAAATTATTAGTCCTTTCAAACTGAATGTTCAAACAAAAAGTTCCTCACAGTGTCTGCTAATCTTGCATAGTTAGCTAACTTAACATAAAACATACTTAACTAAAAACTTACTAGATAGATCACCGAAATGACTAAATTATATCGTACTATAGATAAGTTATAGCTTCTATCTTAAACATAGCTCTACTAATCGATTAAACCAGAATAAATCAGTTATAGTCATTTTCAAGATATAGTCACAGATTTAAATAAACGGTATCAGTTAACTGACACATACTTTCTCCCAACAAAATAAAAAAGGTGTTAAAAGCTTCAAACATTAATGTCTTGATGACTCAGTCGGATAGCTACCATCTGAGCAGCGCTCGTTTGACCCTACGCGCGTCTGTGACTTTTTACAACGTACGGCGTTTACCGCTAAACGAAAAATTGAATTTTCTCCGCAACCACTTGACGTACAGCAATAATTGAAAATACTGGATTATTCAGTTTTTTGAGCTTGATTTAATGGTGATAAGCAAAATTTATTTCAAGAAAACAATTAATTTTAAAATCCAAAAAATTGATTTTTGAAATACTTTTTACTCCATAACTTTTGAACGCGCATTTTCTCGGAGATTCGGGTGGTGTCATTTTATTCAGCATTTTAATCTTAATAAACCACAAAATTTTAATCAAAATCATTAGAGCCGTTTTTGAGAAATTTTGATTTTTCACTTTTTTCTAGGGTTTTTGGGGGTAAACTACCCTTAAAAATCAAAAATTCAAAAAAATGAAAAAAACGCCTGGAATTATCGTGGGTTTGGACCTATGTACCAAATTTAATTAAAATCGGACCATTAGAGCATTCTCTAGCTCTGTTTACATCCTGACACACACACACACACACACACACACACACACACACACACACACACACACACACACACACACAGACATCACTCCGAAAACCACTTTTTTGGACTCAGGGGACACCAAAATGGATAAATCCACCAACAACTCAAATTCGAAAATTTTGACGAAAACAATACTTTCTCCATATACTATGGTATAGAGGGAGAAAGTAAAATGTCTTCCCAGACACAAAAGACATCGAAATCAAGAGGTGAAATATCTCAGGAAGGTGTCGTAATGGACAGTCAATACACTGTAAGGGCCTATATTAGTAATAACAGTATATTGTCCTGAAAGGTTTTTAAGCTTCATGTTTGTCTGGGCTGCGAAGGCCAGTGGTTATTGATGTTGATGAGTTTTACCATTTAATTTTACTGTTGGACATATGGCTTCCTTATTTTAATTTTGTTTGTTTTTTGTAACAACTTTGTGATGCTTTTGCAATGTGTCTGACACAGACAAAAAACTCTCACAACTTAATTTACTCAAGAGTACTAATAACTATCAATACAAACCTGCCTCCTTGAAGTTTGTTTTGTTTTATTAGCTCAGTCGTCGCAAAGTAAAACATCCCGTTTTCAACGAGATCTCCGCTCCAGTCCTGCCTCCTAGGACGATCCTCCGTCTGGAAGTTGACTTCTTTTACTGTTCCGTCTGGAAAACAACAATGAAGGGTCCTTTACGTTCTCAGTTACAATGTGGCTGCTAAATTTAAATGTAGAATTAATTTTGCAATGTTATAAGCCCAATAGATTAGAAATCTTTACCATCCACTTTTTCAAAACGATTTCTGTTTCTGTATCAACAATAATGAGCATTAAGGTTACAAAAATGTTTAGTAACTTATCAAATAAAACTGAAAGAATTGTTCATGACGAAGTTTGAATTTGCAGATAAGAACATTTACCATAACTGATGAAAAATATCGTCAACATACTTTCAGCGGGTTCCCAACGGAGATTCTTCTGTCGAGCAGCGGAGAACACGGAGTCATAGCCGTGAGATGTCATCAGGAGGCAGGCTTCCCTCAGCCACCGAGCCTTGATGAACGGCGAGGTACACTGCACCAGGCCGATCAACCTCACATCTGGAAACATAATCAACACAGAGTCATAGCCATGAGATGTCATCAGGAGGCAGGCTTCCCTCAGCCACCGAGCCTTGATGAACAGCGACGTACACTGCACCAGGCCGACCAACCTCACATCTGGAAACATAATCAACACAGAGTCATAGCCATGAGATGTCATCAGGAGGCAGGCTTCCCTCAGCCACCGGGCCTTGATGAACGGCGAGGTACACTGCACCAGGCCGACCAACCTCACATCTGGAAACATAATCAACACAGAGTCATAGCCGTGAGATGTCATCAGGAGGCAGGCTTCCCTCAGCCACCGGGCCTTGATGAACGGCGACGTACACTGCACCAGGCCGACCAACCTCACATCTGGAAAAATAATCAACACTGAGTCATAGCCGTGAGATGTCATCAGGAGGCAGGCTTCCCTCAGCCACCGAGCCTTGATGAACGGCGAGGTACACTGCACCAGGCCGACCAACCTCACATCTGGAAACATAATCAACACAGAGTCATAGCCATGAGATGTCATCAGGAGGCAGGCTTCCCTCAGCCACCGAGCCTTGATGAACGGCGAGGTACACTGCACCAGGCCGACCAACCTCACATCTGGAAACATAATCAACACAGAGTCATAGCCATGAGATGTCATCAGGAGGCAGGCTTCCCGCAGCCACCGAGCCTTGATGAACGGCGAGGTACACTGCACCAGGCCGACCAACCTCACATCTGGAAAAATAATCAACCTTATTAATAATTCTTCGAAAGCTTGTTAATACGAAATCGGAAATATTTGATTGTCGTAGGCAGTTAAACATGCATTTGACAAAGTCATAGAGTAACATAAATAAAGTACAGGTAAGAAGGATTTTTTGAAGAAAAACCAGTAAGGAAATAATGAAATGATGCTATTGATTAATTCAAAAAAGTAAGACTACAGTAAATTAATACATTCCATATGCACTTTACATTGACATAAATTACGACCACTTAGCTAAACATGCTAATAACACAGATAAAGGTTTAATTGTTCATGATACAAAATGACGTAAAAGCAAGCAAACTCAATAAAGAGAGAAAAAATACTAGAAAAAGAGAAAAAGTAATACAATAACAAAAAGTTAAAGACAAGAGATAAATAGCATAAACGTACAAAAAAACTTTGATGTTATTAAAATTTACATTTACATTTTCTTGAAAAATTATTGCATAATCGGCCATCCATAAATTACGTCATCCCTTTTTGGCCTTTTTTGGAACCCCCACCCCAAAATCATACTACCGTCATAATTTGTCTGACCCCCCCCCCATCCTTTTAGTAAAATGACGTCATTTTTAACAAACCTCCGATTTAAGTCAAAAATAATGCTTTTTCATCAAAGCTACATAAGTTCTATTCTTTATTGTTTTATTAAGACTATCAATTAACTTTTGAACCCAATTTAGCAGTAGTTTGTTGAAAGAACCATTCAAACCGGATATTTTCATTTACAAACCACTGTAGTACCAGGATCAGAAGTTGTTGAAAAATACAACGTATTTCAATACCCCCCTTGTTGGATATGTCACATCACTGCTCTCTCCCTCTCCTTCCCTTGCAGGTTCAACGGAAATTCAACCGCTTTAGAAAAAATAAACTATAAAACAACGCCTAAAAATGTTCTAATGTATTTTCTTAGATAATTATCTTATAATAGTTGAATTGTGTTCAAATTTATCATTGTATTATTGTCAAAATTTGATATAAAACATCATTTTTAAAATGACGTCATATCGAAGACGACCCTTCCCCTTGCACATCACCCTACTGTCATTTTAAATCTGGACACCCCCCCCCCCTTATTTTCAGATGACTTAATTTACGGACGGCCCCTAAGACATTTCCAAACTTTTTCTTCAAATTTAGAGTCTAAGTTTGTGATTTTAACAAACACTAAATTTGTTTGTAAAAGTCCTATTTTATTTAACCCTTTTAAGGCCGACGACCATGATAGGCCCTCTTGGTTAACGGCCAGGTTTTTAACTTCCATGGTTACCTTGAAGGCCAATGTGTTTTTCACTTAGCGAGCATAGTTTTATTTAAATATTCATAACTCCTTTATATATTATCATAAAGCAATAATTTTTTTCTTTACTTTTTTCCATTAAACTATCTTGAAAAATATATATGTGTTTATGTATTTTATAAATCTACTGCAATTAAAAAATATTACATATACATAAATATATTTATAACATTTATAAAAAAAAATATATTTTTTGTTATTAAAAAATATTCAACCTTAAGATATTTCTTTTTAGTACATAAATTCGGAAAGTAAAACAAATTATTAGCGAAAAAAAGATTTTTTTAAGGACCTAGCCTACCTTGGTAAATTATTAGCAAACAAATCTTAGCCTAAGTCATCCATGTCAACAAATATTACATCACTCACAGCTAATGTCATTTACAATTATTTTCGCTTGCAGGTGATTTTTCCGATTTCTTTTGCTTATATTGATAGAAAACACACTCAAAAGAAATTTATTAAATCATTATTTTGTTTTTTCAAACTGATAAAAACATCACATAACCAACAAAACACGACGATAATACAACAATAACACTTACCGCTCTATAGCAACGTACCAGGTGACAAACGTCATTATAATATGCAAAGAGAACTAATATTGCCAAAAAGGCCGTATACGGTACCGTATTTAAAAAAAAAAATAAAATAAAAACCAGTCTTTTAACCTAAACATATACAACATGTAGTGAAAATTTGGTGAAGACAGCTTTCATCGTTTCTGAGATATCATTTGTAGCGCGGCATCGTAGTTCCAGTTTTCTCTCCGTGCAGCGCTAGCGGCTCAAGATGACAATTGGAGCGCCTCGACAACCAGCCTCGGTGGATCAGTTGGTTAAGGCGTTACCTTTCTGGCCAGAAGGTAGCGCCTGGGGCGGGTTCGAATCCCGCCCGGTTCACCGAGGGGGGAGTTGGTGTCAGTGCACAAATGCATATGATATCGGCGTCCTCGGGATAGGCTCCTGGCACAAGCTGCCAGGAACCCTGAAAGCTCCGGTGAGGCAAGCCTATGCTTTTAAAATATAGGGAGGACCTGATATTGTATGTATTTGTGCACTGACACCAACACCCGTTTTGCTATTTTAGAACGTCAAATTTAAAGCCTAGCCTTACGGCGTTTTTTGTGTTAATATTTTTACATTTTTTGCAATATAAATTTAAGTATTGGGGTTGTATGATGATTTAAAATGTTCGGGGAAGGTCTTAGAGTAACAAGAAAAAAAATTTTTGAAAAAAAAATTAAAAAAATTAGACGGATGTCTATTACGGCCGTCGGCCGCCGACGCAACTTTGGCCACGGGGGCTTATTACGGCCGCCGGCCTTGAACGGCATTTTGACCACGGGTGTCTATTACGGCCGTCGGCCTTAAAAGGGTTAACCAAATCACTTGAAATTTAATTACTGACCCAACGGCATTTATTCATCTGGCAAGCCCAATAATACAAAATATGCGATTTCTTGCAATGAGCTACACCTATGACCCTGATACATGATCGGAGCTCAAAGATTTGAAAGTTGTTTTGCAATAGAAACATTTTAATATTTAATATAACATAATTAATTGGTAAAGTGTATCTATTTAACAATGCGGGGGTATGACAGGACTTCAGTCCTGACGACCCTCCAAGGCTCTCCATGGTACATACACTCCAGCGACTCACCAGGATGCCTGTCCACGAACTCCCGGACCGCCTCGACGGAGGAGGAGTTGTCCTCGGCAGCCGCAGCTGGTCGCTGGTGCACATTGGCTTCGGACCTCAATGCCTCTTCAGCGATCTCTTTATCTTCCGTGGACACCCACAGCTCGTCGAAACCTACGACAATTGCGTGTAGGTTCAGGGCCCATTTTAGCTTAGTGCCGCCCCTAGGCCGCATTATGCTTGCCGCCCCCCCCCCCCCCCCCCAAGACAGTCTCCCACCATTCCTCCGACACCCTTGGCCAACGGCACTGGAGATAAGAAATAATATTCTATCTATCTATAAATAAAAAAAAATGTGATGGTAGGCCTAATTGAAAATTAAATCTTCAAACTTTCTAGGTCGATCTTTCCCGGGAGAGCTGCTTAGATTGCCCGCTCTACAATCCAATGATAAGTTGTCAGTCATATTTTATCTTTTTGTTCTGGAGTTAAGGTTCCGTTCTACCTGAGCCCGAAGGACTTACCGAATGCCGTCTCGCGGCCGTATAGCGCTAGGCGAGTTTGTTGGCTGCAGAGGTTTACGGAAATCGTGTTTTAAAATTAACTAATTAAGATAAATATTGACTCTTAACTTTTTCTAAAAGTAGAAAGAATTATCTCGTCTTCTCTGGTTTTAGAATTTTTAAATAAAATTTCTAATTTCAGATATAACTGTCTATTAAAATAATCTGTTTTTATAATTTTTTTAAGCTTATTTAACTTTACAATCTGTTCTAAATCAAGTTGAACAATAAGTAAATATCATACGAGAAAGAGTAATTAACAGTAAAACCTGAACTAGCCGCTAACCGAAAAGTTAACCACAATTTATATTCAAATCTAAAAGGCAAGTCCAAAATTGAAGGTCTTTTTAGCCTGTAGACGAAAACTGAAGTTTCCTATTAGTTTATTTGATGAAATAATTTCCAAAGTGTAACACAGGAAATTTAGCACCATTATTCGTCTTTAATCTTAGTTATAGCTCTAGGCTGAATTAAGCAAAAGATAACACGATTCTAAGAAACTCTTGCATTTGCATAGAAAAAACTGAATATTTGAGACAGTTATAGCTGAAATTGGAAATTTTATTAAAAGTTTTAAAACCAGAGAAGACGAGATCCGTCTTTTTACTTTCAAAAATAGTTTTTTTTGATGGGAAAACCCAAAATATTAATGCCGCCGACCAATTTCCAAACGGTGTTTGGAAAACCAACAACACTGTCTTATAAATAGTATTATTAATTTTAAAACATACGGCATATATATAGCAGTTTAAACGAAATATATCTACATAAGCTTATTTTACAAACACGTTTTATTAACAACAGTAAGGTTAGTCTACTGCACTTAAATGCCGATTTTTCAATATTTAAACAGCCTTTAAAATATAGTATGTATTACTTTCAAATTTTATGTTTAAACATTTTTTCAAATAAAATACTGTAGTTCCATAAACAGTCATTTAAATAAAAGTATGATTCCTACTGACACAAGACTTATAGGCTGTTTAAAAATTGCAAGTAAGATTGCTGTGAACATAGTTGGGCGGCGGTCAACTTTTAGTCGTTTTACCTTAGGCCTACAATGAAATGCATAAAAATGTCTTAATCATAGCTCTTGCTCTATTTCTTCAAGAATCATAAATCATCAAATTGTCTCAATGAGAAACACCAACAAACGACAACTGACACTACCAAACCAAACTAAATACTCCAGACGCAAATCGCAAGTGAAAAATGAAGCTTCTCTAAACGTCAAAAATATCAATCCTGTTACAACAGAAAGAACCCCCTTCCTCCTTTGACGAGCACCGCGCACCTTTCCGTTCCGGTGGCGGGCGATATAGCGCTTGCCTGCCTGCCGCTTCCCTTCACGGGCTGAGACGAGTAAACAAATAGCCTACGGATCTAATTAATCCATTCAACATAACTACAAGTTCTGTTGCGAGGATTATTTACAATGTAAATAAAAAAATTCCAAATTCTTATGCAAACACCGTTATGTTATTTTTAATTTATTTAATTTTAGTTGAAAAAGAAAAAAATTTAATTAGTTTCGAAATTTGCCGCCCCTCCAAAAATTTGCCGCCCTAGGCCGCGGCCTACTCGGCCTATTTAGAAAATGGGCCCTGTGTAGGTTATAGATAGGTTGTTATGCAATATATTTTCCCCCACATGTTAAGTCAAACTTTACTCCTTAGGGAGACAAAATAGTAGGTACTTTGCCTCTCAGGGGAGACAAAGTAAACCCATTAGAATAACTTTTAAATTCTGGCAACACAGTGGATTGAAATCTGGGCAATGCTGTCTCTATTATAAAGTGGCAACAATTGACCTTCTTAGTTTCAACGTTAGATACACAGCACAATATAATGCAGGAAGCGTTCATGAGCTCTTTAAATTTTTTTCTTTTTTTCTGAAGGATTTTGTAATGGCGGAAATGTTGTGTAGATTTCGGGAGTGAAATTCATTATGTTCCTTGGTAAAGTTATCATCTGAGCCGTAGGCAAGAGTGCCAACACCTTTAAAGAGACAATAATGTTATACTTCACTCCATAACTATTGACATTATTTTTATGAGTATTTCCCTTATTTTTCTGCTCTTCTGAATTGCTTTTCTGTGTTTCACCACACCTATGAAACATCTTGTCATGGCTGAAATCGCGTTTCAACATTGAGTACCGTTACTGATACCAATTAAGCACAATCAGGTAGTTTATTTTCTTAGATTTATTCAAGTTTGATACTGTACTTGATTTGAGACGTCTATGCAATCTGGTTGGTATTTTTTAAGGTGAATAAGACTGAATGATGATTGTGAGAAATGTAGATCAGATGAGATGGATTTGTTATTGACAAATATCAGTTGATTTATCTGTCAGAATCATTAAATAAAAGTCCGATGAAACAAAGGCAGCTGAGTCCGATGAAACAAAGGCAGCTGAGTCCGATTGGGTGGAATTTTTTTTTTTTAATTTCAGACAGATGACACTTTCATAAGTTGCAGAGCAGCTTGTTGTACAAACTGAACGTGAGTTACAATTGTCAATGGTGACATGCTGTAAGCGATCATGTGAACTATCTAGTGTTGCCTGATAGACAAACATCTTTTGCAAAAGTTGTCTGTACAAATCAGTTCACAGACCACTATACAATCTTTAAAAATGGAATCATCATAACTGTTTCTAATGCACATCTATTTTGTTAAGGTATAACAAAACACAAAGATGCGATCAGATATCAAAAGACTAAATCGTTCAAACCAGTCCAGTACTGACAGTGTGAGTTGGCCATGGCAGCGAGTGTGCGGGCCAGCAGCGTCCGATTGTTGACGATGGCCAGGTTCTTGCGAGGCAGTCCCTTGCTGCCACCCCGGGCCAGCACCAGGCCTACCAACTTGGAGGCTGCCACCGGCTCCACCCTACCAGACAAACATATTTATATACAGAGTGAAAAAAGTCTAGAAACGATATAATAACTTTTAAAGTATTTAAGTAATAAAACTAAAACTTTGCAAATTGATTTTGAGTGACAAAGTCCACTTCCTAAAGTACTTATTGTCCTTGGACCTGTAAGGAGGGGCGGTCCACAAGGAGCCAGAAGAAAAAATTTTAAATGTAAGCATATAGATCAATATGTTCTTCAAATTAAAGGTTTCTAAGAATAATGAACAATGCTGCAAAACCCGACTTAAAAGGATGACCGAGTCAAAAATGGTAGGTGATCAAACTTTGCATTAAATTATATTGCTGAAAATAACAAATGCAATAACTCCCGATACACCTCTGCCGTGAATATAGTTCTTTGATACCAAAAGTTGGACATGTTCATGCACGCCGCACTAAAGAATCTGCAGTTAATAATGTTGTTTGACAGTGCTTAAAAACACAGTAAAAATAGAATACTTAGTAGTACAATTTTTTGTACATAGTTAGGAAGAATAAACGGTAGAATGAAGATTAAGAAAAACGACAGGAAATCAATTTTTTTTAGTTCATAGATTTTTTAACTATAAAAAATTAGAACATCTCATAAAATTTACAAGTGAGAGAAAATGAATTTTCTTTTTTATTCCTTAAAAATTTAAAATGTGACAAGTAACATTTTTAAATAATCATAGCAAATTCTATGATAAGAAGGTCAACAACATATTTTTAATAATTTAATTTTCTATGTTTTATGAAATCTGTGTTTATAAAATAAAAGAGAACACTATTAGTATGTAAGTACATCATAGGCTACACTTTAAATAATTTAACCAAATAAACTTTTGACATTTTATTATATTGGTTCAAATGAATACTTTTGAAAATCATATATTTTGGCAATAACTAAATTAGAAAAATAAAATATATAGTTATTCTATTTTTTATTTTAAAGTATTCTCTTAAATTATAATTTAATATTTTTTATCATCTTATTTTACCCTTCCGTACCTACACCTCATTTTACGCCAATTTTAAGCTCAAAATATATAATTTACATCAAAATTGTAGTTAAATTTCTCTCTCAGACGAGACATGAGGTTCATTTATAGTATTGTCGAAACGCGACGGCGCTGCCGGCAATACAGCTACACGACGTGTGTATCCATATTGCGGCGCACGGATTGAAGGCGATACGCATGTTTCACTGGCGTTCGCTCCAAGATACAAAGAATCCATAAATGCACATATTTCTACTTTTAAACTATTTTAAAGTAACAATAATTCTCTATTTGATTTATTTTGTTCCTTGTTCTAAAATTTATTTTCTTTCTCGGCAACCCAATTAAATATACTCAATGTCTTTAGTTGCTTGTTTCAAGCAATGTTCCTTGTGAACGTATATGATAGTTTACTTACAAAATGTTGATTTTTCCAGTTTATTTAACTAAGCATTATGTCACTAAGAGGAAATCAGCTGGCTTAAAATAAAATCTCGTTTGTTCGGTCGACCTTGACCGATAAGATAACGGAGCGGCGCCCCAGAGACCCTCGCCACAAGCGCCGGGTGATAAGGACCTTCCACAACTAATACGTCATCACATTTTTTTACATCAGTGTGACAGATATTTGAGATACCCAAATCAAGAGTATTGTTTTGAAAATTGACAATGCTGTTTTTTTAAACTAAAATCATGCAAATTCATAAATAAAAATAATTTGTCACAAAATTTATCACCGCTTATTAAGTTGGTTTAACACCATAATTTGTAGACTGAAGTCACTTAATATAATCACATGACATTTTTTAAACCTTCAACTGTTGCACAATGTCGAAAAACATTTGGTAAAGTAAAATGCCCGATTTAGGCCTAATAACACAAATAAATAAATACTCTACTTTGTTGTTTGGGATTTTTACCCAAAGGTATTCACAGCCAGGCATGTTAATATTGAACGACTCTAATCTAGTGCAATGAAACTCATCTGAAACCGTCTTGGTATTAAACTTGAAGGCCTATAAAAACATCTGGCTTAAAATGTATTCCGTGTATTTTTTTATTATATTTATGGAGTCTCATGGCAAAATCGCAAAAGGTAGTGTCCACGTATTATTTACATATTAGAAAAACAATTTTTTTCTAAAGGAGAATTTTAAAGATTATTTTAATTCTCACTTTTCCTCCACGATGATCTCATTGTCGACTTGCAGCACCAACAGACAGCCTGCCAGACACACCACCACCGCCGCTATAGCGAGCACGTGTCGTCTGCACTCATGGCAGTCGGGTGGGGGCGGGGGCGGCAATGGGGAGGGGGGCTTGCGCGGCTCCATGTCCGTCATGATCAGCTGATCGAGCCACGTGGTCGGAAACAGCTGATCGAACGCGCGACACGGGCGCTCCGCGCAGAGAATGCCGCAACTACTCGATCCCTTATTGATTTTTAGGTTATGTTGCCTCGTTTTGTGTAATAAGTGGTAGTTTTTAAATTTGATTGATTTTCACTGATCTTACATTGTTTATTTTATTATTTTAGGTTTCCTTTGACTTAAATCTACTAATAAATTTGGAGGATTCATGTTTCACAAAACATTTTAACACATGGTTTTCCTAAACACTAAAACATTAAACAAATTCCATATAATATTAATGGCTTTAAGTAGAGTAACGTTTAAAAATTAAAATCACAATTTTTAATTCTGCAATAAAAATAAAAACCGCACACTTTAACTGTTCTAACAGCACTAGCGTAAAAGTCGTTTTGTTGTCATTATTCAAAGATCCTAATACGCATGCTCCGCCCAGTGTTCTCAGATTTACCAGGGTCAACTATTCATGTAGCTCGAAATTATCGTACTTCTGGCAAAACTATCGTATGATCGTAATAAGCCTTGAGACTGGGTAAAATCTGGTTTAAATCGTTAAATAATTAACATATTTATCAATTACAAGTCGTTGGCTATCGATACTCGACGGACACAGCTCCCGTCATGGTGAGGGGAGCGCTAGGCAGATGTTGTGAAAAATGTATAAAATTTTCTTTTTCCTTCCAACTGCTTTACATAGTAGTACCACTAAACAATTTAAAAATCAAACATATTTATTTTTAAATCCACCAATTAATTATGAAATTGACAAGTTTAAATAGTACGTTTTTATTATTTTCTCAAAATATATATTAAAAGAATAATACATTATAATTATATTTAGGTACTGGCCATAATAAACCAAATCCTTCTTGTGTAATTGCTCTTCCAATGTATTTAGACAAATAATTTGTGTGTTAACAATCAGCTGTTTAAATGTTATATAAATTTCGATTTTAGTAATATAAGGGAGTAAGATTACGTCAAAGTAAAAAAAAACCATTAATATAGAAAAGTTAAGATTTTATTTGGTACCAACTGCATGTAAATCCGAAATGTGGAAGTCTCAGACAAACTGTCCACATGATTGAAATTGTTCAATTTTTTCCAAATCGGCCCAGTATAGCCTACGTCTCGGACGAACTGTCCCAAGGTGCTTTTTACCATACTGTTTTAAATATAGATAACTCATTAAAAAAAAAAAACAAAAAAACGTTTTTATAATAAAGGTTTTAGTACTGTTTTGAAAGTTGTTTAATCGAAGTTAGTAACATTCAATGCCTATTCTGAAATGAATTGTGAAGTACAAAAATCCCGAACCCATTTTTTGTTAGGAGATGGAGTATCAACGTTTTGGTACAGAGTTTTATTGTACTGAGTACTGGCCCTTTTCACAGATCGCAGCGCATTCAATTTTGGGGGATAACAAGAACTTGATAGTTAATCAAATATCCCACAGGCAATTGCTGTAGTTCCTGCCTGGCTAGACTTATATCTCTAACAACCAAAAAATGGTAAAACAATCGCGTTCAGTTTGTTGAAATGGTTCCAATTTTTGGAAGGGGACAAATAAATTGACTATAAATCACTGTTAAAGTTCAATCTTTTTTAATTTTAGTAGTTAGTTTACGAATAATATAGTTTTCAATAAATAAAATACGCAGTTTCTTCCGGAGCCCAAATTATCGTACAAAACGATTATTATCGTACGTCTGGAAACACTGACTCCTCCCTACACAAAAGGGTTGTGGAAATAAGTTTTCTCAACCAATACAAATAATAGAGACAATTTTCTTAATAGCCTTCAAGCGTGAAATACTACTGCAATAAATATGTACAGTCCGTTTTTTTTTTTTTTTTTTTTTTTTTACCTGATCCTTCACGAGAATATTGGGATGGGGGAGGGATTTAAACTGTAAACAAAAAATTCAAACTGTAAACAAAATATTTAAACTCGTGACAAACATGTTCGAATATCAGATTCCCTCAAATAAGGTTTTAAATAAGTTATAATATCTTTCAGTAACTCCTAGTCAGCTGTTATATTTTTAAGCCAAACCTATTCCTTGTTAAAAAGTAACAGTTCTAAAGTAAACTGATTAAAAAACAACTGCTACCAATAATATTGTAAAACTGATACACAATACGTTGTGATGTAAAAGTACCAGCTGGTATGCATCAGTGAAATAAAACAAAAACAACAAAAAAAACCAAAGGTTTCCAGCCAATGGGATACAATCAAGGATAAACAAACCCCCACCACCATCTCTCCCTAGAAGGATCAGATTAAAAAAACGGACTATAATATAGTAGACAAGTTTGTCATCATTTATATAATTATTTAGATATAGGAAGTTGCGTAGTGAAAACTGACATAAAAACTAAAAGATCTAGCTTTCCCAAACTAGACTTGCGTTTTCAAACTTGAATCAATGTTAAGATTTTGAAAATTTGTATATTGTTTTAAATTTATAGATCGTTTTATAAAACCTGTTCCATCTAGGAAGAGATGGTGGTGGGGATCTTTTATCCTTGCTATATAATATCCCATTGGCTGGAGCCTTTTTTATTTTATTTTTTTTATACTTGAAATACTTACTTGAAATACTTGAAGTCTTCATCTTTGACCGGTCAAAGCTGGATAGATTGCGTCAGTTATATACAACACTTATTTACAAAAACATATGTTTAAAACTTAAAACATATATTTAAAAACTTAAAACTTAATGGACCCTTGACGGACGTGGTTATTCGATCAATAATGGTTCCTCACTCAATTCGCTCAGGCTGTAAAGAGGCCTACTCAAGAGACAGCCCCGGATCGCTACTTTGAAAGCAGGTGCTTCCATGTCACGCACATGCACTGGAAGGGTGTTAAAAATTCTTATTGCAGAACGTGGGTAGCTTTCAAGTGTGCGGCTGAGCCTGCATCTAGGCATGTCCAGGTCTCGAGCTTTGCGGGTCTCATACGCATGTTGGTCTTCTCTTCTGCCAAAGTTAGCGAGATTCACTGTATTTCAACTGTATTTCAACTGTTATTTCACTGTTTAGTACCAGATGGTAATTTTACATCACAACATAATATTGTGTATCAGTTTTACAATATTATTGGAAACAGTTGTTTTTTAATCAGTTTACTTTAGAGCTGTTACTTTTTAAGAAGGCATAGGTTTGGCTTAAAATATAGCAGCTGACTAGGAGTCACTGAGAGACATTATAAGTTATTAAAAACGTTATTTAAGGAAAGCTGGTACTCGAACATGTTTGTCACGAGTTTAAATTTTTTGTTTTCAGCTAAAATGTTTTGTTTACAGTTTAAATCTCTCCCCCACTCTGTTCTCGAGAAGGATCAGTTTTTAAAAATCGACCTATAACTTAAGTGCGATAAAAATCGCTGACTTGGATGAGATAGCTTACAACAATCAATCCGGAAGACAAGAATACCGCACCAACCCTTGGTTGATGTAATGTCACTACTGAGAAAGGAAAGGGATGCTTAATAATTTTACCGAGCATATAAATAGGTCACTCTGGTTACGGTCTTCTCTATTAACTTTTAAATTAATACAGTAGAATCTTACTGAACGGACCTCAGGGAATTCTAGTGATTGTAGGAGTACGTCAAAAAGATCAACTTTTTATGAGGATTTTGAGGAATACCAAAAATGTCTAGAAACCACTCAACCCACGCCCCAAACCTGCAAAACAAATTAAATTCCTGATGTGACGTTATAGAGTCTATGAAAAAAAAAAAATGGAAGTATTACGAAGTTTTGGTGTCCCACTAAATTGACCATCAACTGATCAACTATAGGCTATTACCAGCCACATTGTTGGTAAGTGCTTGAATCAATAATTGATAAGTACTTGAATCCTTTACTACAAGAGGCTACAATTTGTAGTGAAATGTCTGTAAATACCGGGTGTTTATAAAGTCTTGCCCTGATTTGATAGCTTTGCTGTACAGAAACCATTGGAGCCACGCGCAACTTACATTGCTTCTTTTGAAGAGAATTTAATCTAGTTTTTTTATATTAAGTTGGTAACACCTTTGTTTAGCTGTTTGACAACAATGCAGTTTCCTTAAATTCGGTACAAAAGCAAATCAGAAATGGTTACCCTCCAGAAAAAGTAACAGTGTGTCCTATGGTTCTATGAAACCCAGTCCCCCATTACCAGTACTGTCTAAAAACTTTATGTGCGAACGTTCAGAACACCTGCACCTGATGTAAAGTGTATCTAGAGGTGGTATCCATATTTTTGTGACAGGGGCAGTGTGTGTGACAAGAAACGAACTTGACGCCCGCGCATTACTGAAGTCACTGTGGATTGGGAGTGATGGCCCAACTGAATTGCCTCCTCGGTCACCAGACTTTACTCCTCTGGACTTTTTTATGTGAGAGTTTGTTAAAGACGTAGTGTGTTCTACCCCAGTTCTTGATTTAGAGTCACTAAGAGAGAGAATAAGAAATGCAGTGCAGTCTGATACTCATTAAATGTTAATAAAAATATGGGAAAATAGAAAAAGTCGCCTAGAATATTTACAGGCAACCCAAGGCGACACATAGAATTTTATTGAGTTTGAATATATGTAAATAAAACTTGAGAAATCACTTGTTAAAACTGTAAATAAAACATTATTCTACCATCATTTGTTTTCGTGCTATTCGATTTCTTTATCAGGGCAAGACTTTATGAACACCCGGTATATTGCAAAATTGCTAATGGACGTACCAAATCTTAAACGTTTCGCTAATCTATTGTCCACCAAAGGTTTTTTCAGTGCCAGTAAAAACTCCATTTATTCCTCAAACAGCTATTAGGCAATCGTAAATTCCTTAAAACGCCAAATAATGTATGCAAATGTTTTTGACTACCCAAAGAATCTTTAGTACGAATATAAATTCAGCGTTGACTCCAGAGAATCGTAAAATTTCTTCAATGGCCAAGTCACTGGTCGCATTATATTTTATAACGTACGAATGTTAAGTAGCTATCACTTCAAACCAAACAAGGCTTTAAATACGTCGATCCCCTTCAAAGGTCAGATCACCATTCACCGGTGGACTTTTATTTATTCTTGCAGAGAAAGATTTATGATTAGTTGATTAAATTAAGCAGAGTATTCTTTTAAAACGTGGTATAAAAATTATTTGGAAAACAATGTCAGAGAGGAAAATTTTGAAAATAGATTCGTTCTCTTTATTGCTCAACTGTATTTTTTTAAGCGGTGTGTCACCTAAATATGTTTGGTTTCAATTTTGGTTAGAATAATATATTGATATTTTTTTGTATTTTCACCGAAACCGCTTATTACAATGTGAAAGTAACTACACATAGCCACATGGGTTTTCAGAGTGGTCGAGAGAGCAACTATAATTTCCAATATGTGAAGAGAAGGTCAGAATAACCGCAATCAGTTCTTCCCGTAAAACTTGTCGGTGGGGTTAGAAAGTGCCGCTGCCTCAGCCAGATGTTATCAACAATGGACCGGAAGTAAGAAGAAGAAGAGTCCAGTTGAACCCAACGCCTCTGAAGACATAGAGTATGCAATCGTGACTAGCCGTTGCAGCCTAGGGCTAATACATAACAGGATACTCCTGCCATCGGAGGAGACCGAGGAAGGAAATTTCTTTCCTTGATGGTTCATTAAACCCAAATACGAAGACGAGAATATTTATTGCACCAGAGGATGGTCGTGAAATAGGAAAAACGAGTATTAGTTTCATCCACTGCTATTATGGCAAACCATATTTAATCATACACAGCATAAACTTCCGACTTTTCGAACAGGTCGATTACCTTGTCTGGCAATGTGTTACAACGTCAAGATCTGCTACTATTTTTATTTGTTTGAAGAATCAGAGGCCTTTTGAGAATTATTTTGGATTTTAATTAATGTTCCCTCAACGTAGTTATAAACCACCAGAAAAAAAAATAAAAACTCTTTACATCTTTGAAATCTCACTCGAACGCATTTACTTACCCCCATGGCCATACATACTAAAGGAGGAGTTTATAGTCCCACAAACAACTGGTCTCCATAATTCTTGGCAATTTCCCCTACCACTGTTCCTACTCGGTTGACATTCTCTTAAAATCTGTTCCACAACCTATGGTCCTTCGTTTTGGTCTTCCTCCCGATCTTCTCCCCTCTCTCTTCCTTATGCTTATTTTTTTCACAGACTAGTCCTCCCCATCTAATTCTTCTGGATTTTGCATGGTGATCAAAAAATCTTAAGTCTCTTATCTAATTCTTTTTACTTTTTCGTTTTATTGGGTAAGACCAGTAATTTGTAAACATTTGTTTTCTTTTGTGATCTTATATTTTTAAGTAGCCTATACGCGTCTCTGACCCCGACATTCAAAGTGGTCAAATCACAGTCTGGTATTTTTAGTTAAAAGATTAAGGAAAGATTGTTAAGAATATTCTATAGGCAAGGATTGATTGTTGTTCTCTTAGGAAATTTTTTATTCCAATCCCGATCCTCCATTATTGTTATTTTATTTTAAAACTTGTTGACAAGTTTAAAACCATACTATCCCACCGAATTGTAATCTTCTTAAATACTCGGATTTTTCTTTTGATGCAGTGTTTGTTTATAGTTTTTTGCAGTTTTCCTTTTAAGATGTTTGTTCATTTCCTTAAAAATTCATATAATGCTATCAAATATAATATATGTTATACATTTGTATAAAGTAGTCCCCACACAACAGGAGTGCAGCAAGGTAGAGAATACAGGAGCAGATGATTTTTTCGTCCAATGCATCCAAGACAATGTATCTATAACAAACCGAGGTAGGTGACACCAACAGCTGATTGAGGCTGATTGAAGCGGGTCCTGCACCTTTGACGTCATGTTTCTCGATTCAACCCCAGAGCTCAAGATTGTGAAAAAACTAACATCTGTGAAATCTTACTCGAACTCATTTACTTACCCTCATGTCCATACATACTCAAGGAGGAATTTATAGTCCTACATCGATGACACATGAGTGGTTTGCTTGGAATATTTAAAGTGCTGCATCTTTGACGTCATCGATTTTGTTATTGTTTTTGTTGATGTCATCTACCTCCTTCTCAATCTAGATTTCTTGATCCAAGAAACCCAGAACCCCACAACGACCAGCCCAACTAATCACTAGTCATAATCCTGGATGTAACGGCCATCTTCGTTGCGGCGGAGTCACGATTCGGTGCAACGCTATTCGGAGCAGCGCATGTGTCACACTATTGTATAACCAGTGATGCGCGGCCGGCGCGCCGCCTGGCGGCCGTTCCTTCAATTACAGCCTCGCTTCCTGTTCCGGCCCCTAATTGGTGCGACTGACCCATTCCGCTGCTTTCCTCCTCTAAAAGGCCCGATCAGCTGTTTTTTTATTTTCTCGTTTTGTCACTGCAACTTGCACATAGAGGCAAGACCGACTGACTTGTCAAGAGTGTTTTACCGTCTAATTGCTCCTACTTCCGGTATGTTACATAGATGTGGCTTGACAGGGAGATGGAAAGTCTTAAAAGTGAATGGGTGATGGAATGTGGTTTAAATTTTAAGTGCATGCATAGGTTATAACATAATTGAAAAAACCTCTTGTATATGCTATCAGATTCTCTGAACCAGGGACACACTATAAGGAAAATTATGGTTAATTTTTGGTATTGATGGATTTCAAAAGTGATATAGTTAGAGACTAGTATCACAATTCCGAAGTTCATTAATGATAAGCACAACGAAATAAGAATAAAAGTGTTGGTCAAAGGTGAGTTTAGCTATTCTATAGTTGAAGATACCTAAGTAATGAAGTGAGAGTTATTTTTAGACAACTATGTCCCATATGTTTACGTTTTTACTATTTTTTCTTTGTCTACTTAGATTCTGTAGCAGGATTTATCTGAAGCACTCTAATTCTCTTCATGTGGACTAGCGTTAGAACGACCCTTTATATAAGTCTTTAGTACACGCTCAGTAAATAAATAAATTAATAAATCCATCTATATTGTTCCTCAAAACAAAATCGTCTTGTTACCACTCAAACTTTTAGTAAAACGCTGACGCTCCCATGTTGTATTTTAAGGTGAATTTGAAGAAGCATGAGTGTAGAATTGGGTGTGACGCCTGAAGTAGCTGTGAAGTTTAGTTAGAGTCTAAGACTAGCTGATTATTTACAGGATCATTAATTGACAGCCCAACAATCAATGGTAGCTGGTTCAACCTCAAACCTTAAAAAAGCTGCATACTTTCATCTGGATCAAACTGGCATACTTAATTTTGGAAGACGAGCTCTATAACCATGCAGATATTAAGCCGGTATTTTTAGGGCCTAACTTGTAAAAGGTTGTTTTACATTTATATAACAGACGTCTTAAAAAATCGCAGAAAAAAGATTCGGTCCTAAAAAAGTTAGGGCTTTTTGATGGTTCGATAGTGGACCCAGCTTCCTTTGATCATTGGGACTATGTATCAATCCTGACAAATGAAACAGCTGATGTTTTTCTATAACAAAGCTACACCTCATCTGATCCATCACAATCATCACATTCAGCCTTCAGTCAAACTCATTTTTAAAATATTCACCACAGAGTGAATCGGTTTTTCCAATAAAATGTCCAAGTATCAAAAGGTAACACAAAATACGGGACCAACTGATGTAAAAAATTACGAAAAGTTGTAAGCATAATGAGACCTTCACTACAGCTCATTCCCGACCCCCGACGTGACCCACGGTTGCAGTAATAACCAGCACCGGAGGATGCAGCGGATCGTCACGACGCGGCGGAGAGACCAAGGCTCGAACCCACGACCCGGGGAAAGCAGCGAGCAAGGACGCACTTTCGCCATCGTCAAACGTTTGCATAGATTTTCATAAATCGCTGACGAAAGTTGAAGAACGGGAGACCTTCTGGGTTTACACCGGTGTGGTTTATGAGGGACGATGTGTGAGACGAAACTCGCGTGGGGTACCTCAGGGAAACGTGCTGGGTCCGGTTTTGTTTTTAGTGCTTCTACACAGTGTTAGACCTTGAAGGATTTACAGTTTACAACAATATGATGGATATTTTAAATTGGTGATTAATAATATAACAAAGTTCTAAACTTGGAAGTAATTTAAAGAAAATTTAAATAAAAATCGTCTCTATTTTTTACGATATGGGATGTGGACAAAACCATAACACACAAAATCGATCAAATTTATAAACTTTAGGTTTTGGATAAAGAATCAGGTTTATCACTATCAAATTTTATTATACTAGTGTACGTGTTGCTCGAAATCGAGCAAATTATTGCTATACACATGAATAATTTTAAGTAGAATACAAATGTTATTTTTAGCTATAAATCAACGACATCCGACCAATCCAATATTGTGTTAACAGATGTTTCAAATGATTTATTCAATCCCAATGTTATTTGAATGGGAAATTTTGAGATTTCAATGGTGGATAGCGCCTTTATTTTCTGTCTGTTTCTTATAAGTTTTTGGCGGAAACAACTACAGACCAAGCCCTATCTAACGACACCAAAAACTTGAAAATCGGTTGAAAATTGTAGGAGGAGTTCTCAAGACAAAAAACCCTTAGCGTATTAAATAAGTATAGATTAGAGTATAACCTTAATTTTATTGATTTGGGTTGGTACTTGTGTCCCTTGATATTAAAGTATGCTATTTAAGCCCATAAGTGTCAAGTAGGCCTACTATAATACACTATTAATGATGTACAGTTAGGTCTATGCTTATTACACCTATTACATAGAATATCTTTTGATGTAAACCACGTTTAACTTGTTCCTGACACCTATTAAAGAAGTTCTAAGTAAAAATGTACTATAAACAAATCATCACAATTAATAGGAGTAATAAAGCAAATCGTGCTTAATAATCAAGTATTATTGACACACACAAAACCGTTATCCATAGTTTGAGCGGAAATAGGCCTACGGGTAGTAAACACTGGATTAGTGATCCAATGGCTTAACATAATAAATACCTGCTGAGCCGGTGTCTCACCTAATCTGTTATCATGTAAGTAAACGATCAAGTATAACTAACCTTCATGGCAATAATAAAAACAAAAGATTTGCTTTCTGAAATATTTTCTCAACTACTATATGTTGTTAAAATGTTATTTTTGTAACGGAATGTGTTATTTTCTAAAAGAAAAACATTATTTAATGGCGTAGGTTTTGTGCGGTTTTGTGTTTATTGCCATCTAAACACCATGTTCACTAGACACGCCGACCTTGCGATGGGAAACCGACTACGTTTAAATAGAAAGGCGCATTCCTCTGTACAATTGCCTTCGTTCACGGACTATTGGCAGCACTGAAAAGCTGGGATCTGCTATGCTGGCCGACACATTCCCGTCATACATTGTTAATACAGGGTTGAAAACGTATGCCAAATGATTTCTTAGAAATTACGATTACCATAAAAACCTTAAGTTAAAGGGATAGCGCCTGCGCAGTCGAGAGACTGTTGTGGGAACTACGGAATACGTTTCGCATTGGTTCACAACCATTCTAAAGTCGCTCGGATCACAAATTCATAGTGCAGTGATTCACCTGCTCCCATTTTGCCTTTATTTAAAGTCCGACCCGACGAAAGTGATTGAGGGTTTAAATAAAAATAAAAATTTGGACTAGTTTATTCGCATTTGGATTTTTTAATATTTTGAATCCATATTAAGCTATAATAGACTAAATTAAATCATAGGTTGGTCTACTTTGCACCATTATAGCTTAATATGAATTCAAATATATACAAAAAATCCAAAAGGAAATCAAATAGCCCAAGTTTTTATCTTTTATTTGAAACCTCTCTCACTCTTATCCAACTTTATATAAGCATAAAATGGGAGCAGACGAAGCACTGCATAACGTTCAGGATCAGGAGTATCTTCTAAAGTGTGAAAACCAAATTAGGTCTAGTAATGATCTAATCATATAAGTGATTTTAGGCTACCATCTAAAAGCAAAAGAGGAGTTTTAGTGGTAGGCTAATAGATTTTGTGTAGGATGCACAACATCTAGGCCTCCTGTTTGAGTTAAAACATCCTTTCTCTTCTCCTTGTCCTAAATGATTGTTCCATTATTTTAATGTCGAATATATCATATACAAATATTTAAACCCCCTTCTGCTAAACATTTCGTGTTTTTAAACCACGCAATCTTCATTACATTATCAGAACATCATGAAAGGTAACATTTGAGGACAAAAACAGTAGTTTTTTTATATTTAATCCTATCCATTAACTCTCACCCCTGAGAGAGACAGAGATAAAAGCATTACTTCTTTTCCCTCCCCCATCATTTCATCACCTCATACAATTCAAACATTTACAGCCCATAAAGTAACACCTCAACACCTGCGGTCCCAGCATGTACCCCTGCGGTACCCCGGTAAACAGAACTTCTCCTCCCCACCCATCCCCCTTCCACTCCCCCAGGTCCGCTGTCCGTCCGTCCGTCCGTGTCTCAGGATCAGTTTCACTGCCGCTCCCTTACTAGCCGGTGGTAACGTGCCAGTGCTGAACTACTGTGACTTAGGATTACCCATTTATACGGTAAGAACACAGAAATTTATTATTGAATTTATATTTTAGAGGATGGTAAAAATAACTCTATTGTTTAATCATAGACATACAAAAGAACCTCTATGATTATTTATTAAGTTATTCATAATTATTAATTATTCTCTTGGTTGTTTTTTTTTACCAAAGGTTTTGGTACGTCGAAGTAAGGATACAAGCACAAAAAGGCATAAGTATTACATAAATCATTCATAATTTAATTGATTTTAAATATACTACACTCAATTCTTCATTTAAATAGGCCTATTTATTTGGATGTTACACTATAAAAAATTATTTTTCATTGCCCGTAAAATAACATTTCTGTATTAACAATATAAAACATTGTAGTAAAAAAGTTATTAACTTTTTTTCGTATTGCAGTGAATTTTTTTTACAAATATCACTCAAAATCTATAGGAAATTAATGTTCAGGCAAATAGTTTTGTGGGCACTTCGTAGTTTGTGGAATGGCGAGAAATATGTGAATGGAAACATACGTCATATAACACTCACTGATGAAAATAGAAAATATACAAAATGCTAAAAGTATATTAGTTATAATTTCTTAATATGACATACTACAGTACAATAGTATTGTTTAAGTAGTTTATATTTTATTGTTAGATAGAATTCGAAGACCAGTGAAAGAGAATGTACCAGAATAATCCAGATAAAAACCACTTTGATAAATAATTCTCTTATACAGGGTGTTTATCAAAGAATGTCGAGATTTTGAACGGGCGATACTAAAAGACTTTTTAAGACAACTTAACTATTTATCAGTCAATCTGAGGTTAAAACAAGTACATTTTTTTGATCGTGTTGTGTATGGGATCCAGCGATGACCTTGACTTTGGGATTAAACGTGGCTCGCTAAACAACATATTTCCAAATGGTTGGATAGGCGAGGACTGGAGCACCAATTCCCTGGTCCCTCAAGAGTTTTGATTTGATCCTTTGAGATTTTTTTTCTGGGATTACCTAAAGAACATTGTCTGTGAAGAAAACATTTAAGACTTAAGACATCTGCATGCCAGAATTTCAACAACAATCTCGAATGTAAAACCTGATAAAACAGAGACAGAATGTGCTGCAAAATCACTTTTCAAGAAATGAGCAAATTAGCAAGAATGGCAACAATGTTGTATAGCAACAAATGGAGCTCGCATTGATACGTATGATAAACTTAGTTTTCTTCTTCAATTTGACATTTATTTTAATCGTTTAGGAATCTTTCCAAATTTTTAAGTAGTGCTCGTTCAAACTCCCGACATTCTTTTATAAACACCCTGTATTTATTCCTATTATACCCATGTCATTATCTCTTTTCGGGTAAAATGTACATATCAAAATATTGATGAGGAATTCGAAAATTCACGGGCTATTAAGTAGCTTTATTGTTTGCAGGCATATTTTCTTATTCCTGAGATGATTTTATCATTTATAGCATTTTGTTTTGTTTATTGTTCTATTTACACACTAATCTTCCGGTTAAAACTAGATTTATATCCGTCAGATATGTTCGTTTGAAAATTTTTTTGTATATTGCGGTTCTTGGTTCACAGATATAAATTGAGCATTCTATTTACTGCACCAAGATATCATGCATGTTTTTGATAAGGAGGTGAGATATGTGAATCATTTGACCAGTTGTTGTGGATTTTCTGTAATCATTGAAGAGCAATCTACCATCTCTATTTTCCCCAGGAAATCAATTTTATTGTATTTCTTAACATCTAAAGTGAATTTGAGTTTGGGAGTAAAGACTATTGTGATGGTTTAATAGTAAACTCAGTTTTCGACCATTGACATAGTCAATAGAGTAATATGATCGTGGCATCTACCTACATAACTGTCGTACATGCATATTTATTTCTTTATCCATCTATCTTTCTCATAAAATATAAAAGCGTTTTAAATTTAATTAAGATAGATGTCTTATGGAATGCCTGATAAGGATGGTTATACTGTACTGTTAAGGAAAGTTGTTTCGACTTTAAGTTTCATTCATTTGGTCAGATCAGTTGATTGTTACATTTTCCTGTATAGTATGTAGTGTTTATCTATTATTGGAATGTTGGTATATAGGTTAACCCAGTCTAAAAAAAGCCAATGTTTGGCGAATTTTAATATTTTTAGCTCTTTGAATGAAACATACGCATCTTTGAAACTATACAGTTCTGTATTAGTTTCATTTACTAACGGAGTACTTTTTCTAGTTTTGAGCACTTTTTAAGTTGGGGCAGACATGTAATTGACTAAAGGTTTAATGGGTGTTCCTTTCACGTGGACTTTGGGCAGGGCTTTAAAAGTGGAAGTGGGCGGATTCATAACTCAATAAAAAGAATATTAACTTAGATTCAATAATAAATGTTTACCTCTTTCGTTGATATAGTTGTGTTTGGTCGTTTTTAATTGTTTTTATATTGTTAGCTTGTAGTACAGTAAATACTTAATTTGTGTGGTAATTTTTGTTTAATATTTGGGTTATACAGTACTACCTTTATATCGGCTTTGCACAGCATGGCCTCAATGAGTTAACTTTTCCGTTAATTTATTTTAGGATCTGGGATTGATTATTGTGCGTTTAAACGTACTAGGTAACCTTTATATTGTTCCACTATTAAAATTATAAGTTATAATATGGTGTTTTAATTTTTTGGACATAGTGAGGCCAATACTAAGTCTCGCAGTCCACTTCATAGTAAATATTTTTTCTGGTAATTCAGCTTTGATGAATTAATTCGTCGAAAACCTTGCTTATGAAGACTAGTTCAATCCTTTCTCTAACATTCCCATTACATCATAACTGGACATGATGTCGTTTTTATTGACTATTCTAGGATAAAATTCAAAGCCAAAGTTTATCAGATATGATAATTTACTTTTCAGCGTGTTCTTTTTGTCTCTAAATACTCGGAATATTCCTATCTGGATTGTTTCAAAAATGTATCGAACTTTGTATAGGATGTACCGTGTTTGCTATTACTAAGTATTTTCTTTTAATCATGTGATTTCCTTATTACGGTATATTAATTTGATTTGATTCTTTATTACCATGTTCTTCGTGTCTCTTTTTTTGCTACAAATGTTTTGTTGCTAAATTTTATGTGGTGTTGTAAATCACATAGCGTGAACAGATTTTGTTGTGTTTAATGTTTTGTACTGAATTCCAAAAGAATAAGTGGCAATTAAATGTTAATCTCTAATTGTATTGTTCTGTTCCTAATTTACCATCCATTTAGTGAGATTAAGGTTTTACAACTATATAATTTAATATACTCATCGTAACGCTGAAAGTTATTGTCATTCGTTTAACTTTATAGAACAATAAAGTATTCTTCCTACCCTATAAAAGTCACTTTGCTGTTGCCGTTGTCTACAAATTTTGCCCATGTAATTGATTTAATGTAGGGAGATAGTCACTAGTTTTCAATAAAAAAAAACTCAAACATTATTATTATATTAACGCGTTTTCATCAATTTTAAAACATACTTTAGGTATGGATTGATAATGCGACAAAAATAAAAATAGGCTATCGTATAAGCATTTTAAATAAGTATTCTTTATGTTAAAAGTGCATTGATAAAATAAAGTAGAATATAAACAAATTTTATGAAATTTTAAGTAGAAAGTGCTGGATTTCAACAGAGGGATGAAACATATAAAGAACAAAACCCTCATCTAACAACTATGGCGTAGCCCTAGAACGTAAAAAAAAGAAAACTATGGCAATTTCGAGGTTATTTTAAAAGCAGGTAAAATTGTTTATAATATTAAAAACTAATTGTTATTTTTAATTTATTCCTATGACTCCAAGGTTTAATTTATTATCAACTTCAAAATTAAACAATTAAACATTGACAATTAAATGATACATCAAGTGATATTCGTAATGGCTATTTGTTCCCTTCAAATCCGATGAATTCTACCACTCTGTGCCTTAAGAGAGTGCCGCTGTCGACGCTGTATTTTGGCTGTTTTGTTGGTCAACTTGCTATTGTAGGGACGCTGTCAAAAGCTAAGTCAAAATGGCCGTCTATGCCAAATTTACCAAAATATTTAATAGTGTGATTTGGAACTTATTAATTTATCAATACCTATAACAATATAAACAATACTGTATTGCTTTCCTATTTTCAACACTTTAAAACATAATATTGCCTTGAAAAAATCGATAGATTTAAATTATCTTGACTTTCTGCTTGACGGTGTCCATCCAATAGCAAGTTGACCAACCTAAAAACAACCAAAATACAACAGCGACAGCGGCACCCTTGTTACAGAGTAGTCACTTAAGTTATAACATAGAACTCAATGCTGAAATATCTGTTTCAACTTTTCTGCAAGTAGTTCGTTCCTTGTCGATCTCCTCTTAAAATTGCCTTCTTAAATTATAAATGTATCGCTTCAACAAAAAGTATTGAAATCATCTCAACAAGAGGCACATTGTAAGGAAAACTCCACAACAGAGAAAATTTATTTATTTCATGTCAAAGTCATAAAAAAGATAGTTTCGGCCATTCTGAAAAAAAATATTAGGCCTACAATATATGCAAAATTCACAATAACATTAGAAACTACATTTTATATACACCACCGCTCACATCCATCTATTGAGCATAACAGCCCGGTGTACACAGTTTAGCACGGTAGTTGGCGCCTATTTAGCCCAGCCTTGGCTACAGAGTGACTTTCACTGCGACACGAGCTCTACCTAGCGGCGCGATCAGCAAACACATCAATACGCCATTGCCATTACACAGAGAACATAACCGCTCTACTTTTCCTTACTCTGTGGCGCTGCCTTTGTGGGCTGTAAAATATTACTTCTAGTTCTTGCTTTCTTTTGAGAGGTAGATATGTTGAAATAAACTGAAAGCTTAGGTGGGGTATTGAATAGAGCTTAGTAGTGGGTATAGTTACTGCATAGCAAATTTACAAGAGACAATTAAGTTGATTGGCTCTAGGTAATAGGTATTTATTTTCTTTGTATACTACGTTGCAACAAGCACAAACAGTAATACTAAGAGTAACATTATAAAAAGAAATATTATTATAACAAAATTCAACATTCAAAATGAACACTTAAAGATGACAGTTTATTACTTTGTTTTTACAATGATAGACTATTCCAAATTTAAGTTGGTCGTATCACGTAATGAATATGTCTTCAAGCATGAACCTTCATCATAAAATCGTTACATAAACCTGAACTGCTCGGTATGACTGGTATTATGAATAAATTACTAGGTAAATTCGAACGAATTCAGGAACTTGATAAAAAATTTTAAGAGTAATCTTCACATTTGGGCCACTAGCCCATTGTTGCGCAGTCGGCAATGTTAACCATACGGATTTTCATGCAAAACATGGTATTTTATTCACCTGTTTCGGAGGCCATTTTTCAACCGATTTTCTTTAAATTTGGTAAGTGTTTAGTTCAATAGTTATATTAGGCCCCTCATGACTCGAAATTTTGAAAAATTAACAAATATTACTAGGGAAAATCGAGTCACTTTGCGACGTCCCAGAATATTTGTTAATTTTTCTAAATTTCAAGGTATGAGGGGCCTAATATAACTATTCAACTAAACACTTCCCAAGTTTAAAGAAAATCGGTTGAAAAACGGCGTCCGAGACAGGGGAATGTAATACCATGTTTTAGCATAAAAGCCGTATGGTTAACATTGCCGACTGCGCAACATTGGCTACTGGCCCAAAGGTGAAGATGACTCTTAATTCATTGCGTGGATATAGTTTGATCAGGAAGTATTTTTCCTTTATGTACGAGTAGCTGACATGATAAAAGCGTTCATTGTGTGATTAAATAGGGAACATCGTTATATTAATTTATTGTTGTAACTTAAACAACATAATTCACACCCACGTTGCTAAATCAAACGGAGGTGAAAAACAACACCTTGTAGAACACACAAGGCGGCAAGGCAATCTAGAAAGGTTAAAGGGCAAATCCAAGGACAACGGTTGTCACTACTGGTTCCGGCCCTCACTGACCAGTCTGGCGGAACAGATCGTACCAACCTAACGGTACGAAATTGCCCTCACTTTTTAACGGTAGCTATGGTTTTTATACAATAGCAGATCCCGTGCTTTCAATTCTATTGTATTCGTCGAGGGTTAAAAAAATTATCGGTCGTGCGCTTCAATTCGGTTGTAGAAATTTTAATGTGGGTGTTTGCAATCGCGCTTTAAAGAAAATGTTGGCTTTTTGTAATTTCAAAATATTTTAGACTAAAAAAAACATATACGATTTGGCTTTTGGCAAATGATTTGCCTCTGCTAATGTAAGACAAACAGAACAGAAATAACATAATACTCAAGCCATCAATTGAAAAGCTGATTCATTTGTCAGGATCATAATTCAATGTTCCGAGTTACTGCTACATGGTTCTTCAACTTAGAAGTGTTAGAGAACTGTTGAAGTTTCTTCTTGAACTTAAAATTGACAATCTTATTTTCATCTTTACTGCAAGTGTGACTGCAACTGAGGTTTGTTAGTGTTACCTTACCTTAGTGTTACGCATACTATATAGTATTGAAATTTATGTTGAAGTTATAAAATTGCTAAAGCTAAACGAAAAAAAACTTCAAAGTCGCTCATCCTATTATATTTTTGAACTGAGGTAGTGAGGTGGCTTTAATTTGAGCTATTGCATATGCTCCGACTAAACAATACGGCGCCGATGGGATTCCCAGGCAAGACCAGTGTTTAACATGCGTAGGACGCCACTGGAGCGGAACTTTCCCTGGTCCAAAACGAACACACGGAACAGCGGAACACTTGTGGAGAAAGTGAGAGATCAAGTCTGAGACACAGGTGCGTCGAAACTGGGCCGCCGGACGGGCGGACGGACTCACTGACTGACTTACAAACATGCATACTCACTGACTTACAGACACGCAGACTTACTGACTGACTTACAGACGAACTCCTGACTCACAGACATGCATACTCGCTGATTTACAGGCACGCAGACTTACTGACTGACTTACAGACGAACTCACTGACTCACAGACATGCATACTCGCTGACTTACAGACATGCAGACTTACTGTCTGACTTACAGACGATCACTGACTCACAGACATGCATACTCGCTGACTTACAGACATGCAGACTTAGTGACTGACTTACAGACGAACTCACTGACTCACAGACATGCATACTCGCTGACTTACAGACATGCAGACTTACTGACTTACAGACATGCAGACTTACTGACTTACAGACATGCAGACTTACTGACTTACAGACATGCAGACTTACTGATTGACTTACAGACGAACTCACTGACTCAAAGAACATGCATACTCACTGATTGACTTACAGACGAACTCACTGACTAACAGACATGCATACTCACTGACTTACAGACATGCAGACTTACTGATTGACTTACAGACGAACTCACTGACTCAATTATACAGACATGCATTCTCACTGACTTGCAACCATGCAGACTTACGGACTGACTTACAGACGAACTCACTGCCTGACTTATTACATACGGACTGGCTGACGTAAGTAAAGTCAGACTTACTGGCCAACTTAAAGACAGACTCACTGACTTGCAGTCGGGCAAGCAGGCTCTAATGATTTTGAAACACTCATCAAATTATGTACAGACATGCAGACTCACTGACTGACTTAGAGACAAATAGGCGGATAACCTTACTGGTCAAATTAATTCCAGTAAGATAGAAAAATAGATGTCTCACTGCATGGCTTGCAGATAAAAAGATATACTCATACTGAGTAACTCAAAGATAGGCGACAGTCTTTAACAGTAAGATGGGAAACATGTTGGACTCTGAGCAATTCAGACTGATTCACTTTTTCACTTATTTACATGTGTAACTTAGCCTACCAGGAAACTCAAAAATTATTTTAAAAGATTCTCAGACCAACTGAAAAATTAACACTGGTTAAAATCATCAATCATTCTCTTACTAACAAAAAAAAATCATGCTAAAAAACAATTGTTGTAGTTTTTTTGATGAGATAAAGTCTGGAGGTTTATTGAGCGGAGCGAGCGAAGCGAGCGAAGCTCCTATACTACACTCTGGCTTTTTATTTACAAGTACTCCTCCTGAACGGCTGGAGTGATCCTCACGAAATTTTGCTCGGTCATAGTAACCATCTATGGGAAGGTATAAATCTGAAATGGTCCAAATCGGACATAAGGGTTCTGCCCTACGGCCCTTTAAAGTTACCATGTTATTTTAATAGGAGAAATATTTTATTAGGTTTGTTTACTGTGTGTTGATTATACAGCTGTTATTAGGACCAAATTTAACTGCAGACTGTTACTATCAGCTGTTTGTGAATACATTAGTTTTATGTGAAATTGTTGTTTTGTTTATTTTGGTGGTTTATTTACCTTTGTACTGAATGAATGAAATGCCACGTTTACGGAGAGAAGGAGCAAATCTTGGAGACGCACCATTTAATATATTGTAAACATGTAATACCCCGTTGCAGCAAACCTGCGTAGTAAAAAATTGTTAGAGTATTGCAGACTTGTTGTGAGTAAGCGCAGCGAACAACCTAAATCTGGCGCCGAGTGTGTGCAGTGAATGAGCCAAACCAAAAGGTGAGTGAGCGCAGCGAACGAACTAAATTGATGGCGAGTGAGCGTAGCGAACGAGCTGACCCAAATGGCGAGTGAGCGTAGTGAACGAGCTCCCTTGGATTACCTATAAAACATTTGCTATTATTGATTAAAAAAAAAAAAAAAATCGCTCCGCTCAATATTGCAAGCAGACAGCATTGTATACCTAGTTTTAAAGAAGATTACAGGTTTTAGACGCAATTATATTTGTCGTCTATATTAGACTACAGAAAGAAAAATGCCTGGAGGCCGGACTATGATGAAACCTATTTAGAAATTTATAGTGATGGTTGTAAAATTATGACGTAAAAGATTTATGATTGCTTTCACCTTTATTACTGAAGTGAAGGAAACTTATGAGGTACAGAAAAGGGCAAATAAACAGATGACTCACAACAAGTCCTGTATGTTTTACGGGATATCTCATTCGAGGAGACTTTAACATTGGAATTCTAGTTTTACAGCTAAATAACAGCACTTTGGACCGAAAAGTAGTGATAAGATACTCTGAATAAAAGGTTTTAACCTGATTCAGATGTAATCTAACTATTATTGTTATCCAGTAGAAAAAGAATCGGTAAAACGACGTCAGTCCGGGAGACTTCAACGTGGGGTTGAACCGAAGTTCAGTTACAAACATTCTACGCAGTGTTTCGAAACGCCAAGTTATATTTCAGTGCAAAAAACGATCGCATGAGGTAAGATATGACATAAGGAACGGAAAGGGTAACTGAAGCATTGAGAATTGCATCATTTGTGGTGCCCGTAGTCTAGTTACATACGGGAATGCCGCAAGCGGAGAACGCCCCCCGCACACGCGCATGCAAACACACAAACATAAACGCACAGACGCACGCACACACACATACATATACGCACAGACGCACGCACACACATACAAGGGCGCACTCGAGAACATTGGCAGTCGATCATTTCAAGAGTATGCTTGGAGGTGGATCTCATTCATTAGGTTTGCTTGTGAAAACTGCAAATACATAAATGAAGGTGATAACATAATATATCTGAATAAATTGGAAAAATAATTCTCCTGGGAAAGGGGTAGGCTACTTCACTTAGGTTAACTTTAACACAATATAAAACCATGGTTCAGGCAAGTAGGCCTATAGCACCTTAGGCAAAATGTCTAACTAGAGATTTCTCTACAAGTTAACCTAACATTTTTAAGAGTTCGAAGCCACTTATAAATACTACTTTATACGTTCTGTGAAGAGGAATGTTGTATAGATCGTTTTATACGAACTAAAACATAGACTATTACATTCGTGGGTCTTTTCAGTAAAAAATATCCTGTTTTCTAAGGGTGATTTTCTTACACAGTTTCAATGTTCACCTGTGTTAGAAATTCAGACCTGAAAATGTAAATCTTTGATCTTCAAGCCTTAAAAAAGAGGAGTTTAAAGAGTTTTAGGCACAAAAATATTTTTTCTTAGTCGCAATAATCTACAGATACTACAATAAATTATTTGATTGGACTTGGAATAATTCTTCAATATTGGTTTACATTTTTTGATACCACTTGTAGGTTATGTCACCTAGGCTATAGCTACGCCAATTTAAATACGAGCCGTTTACTCGCGTTCCCCCACCACGCTCGCTCCTTGACGTTTACCGCCTAATTTGACCTCTGGATCCCCACGGCCAGCAACAATAGCCAGTTTCATACGTAATAAACTGTAGCGGCGACCGGCGCTGTGATCTACTCGATAGCCGTGATTTCTGGTTTATTGGTCTTTGATTGCAGCACGAGCCCCTTGCGTAATCCGCGCAGAATGTGATTAGACGGATATGAGAGGAGGGGCGTGGGCTCAAATGTGTCTCACAAGATTCTAATTCTCACAAGATGTAATTGAAGCTTGAAAGTTAATTAGAGCTCCGTTATTTAGTAAGGTACTTTAGAAAGTTAATTACTAAGTTTACATATATGTTACCATTCCTCAAAAATGTTAATGGTGAGTTAACAGACATAAAGACTGTTCCACGCCTTCTTTCTTCCTTGTGTTAATGAACTGTTAGGGTTAGGTGATGAAAAAAACAAACATTGGTGTTCCTCTTTAATTTAAGAGGACCCATTTTTGATTGTCTGCATAAACTCACCATCCCCCCATCTCAATACAATAAGCATAATCTGAAAGCAAGAATCTGAATTTTGCTTTGAAAGTAGTCCATATGAATGACTATGCTTTCATACTCTTCCCTTTAGTGTTTGCAAATAAATGGGTCTGCTTTTGTGGTTCCATCGTTTTATGGTAGTGTCATCTGAGTGTCTAACTCTATAGTACAAGAATGCACAAGAATGCACTGGTATAAATTGCCATGAACCCTAAAACGATTATATTTTTCATGTGGCCGAGAGCACTCATATTCATTAGTTGAGCAGTTTACTTATGAATTACTGTGATTGCTGTCGATCACTGTGACTCATAATTGAAAAATTATGGAAATATGGTTAGGCTACACCTACAGGTTTTGTATTTCAAAGTTACACTTATACAATTTTTACTCGTGGTACACGTTCCAGTGATTACCTGTTAATGTATCTGTCTTCTCCTACACGATTTCAAATGTTTTGTTCGCCTTTTTTTAACAATCAGGATTGGAAGTCTGAACAACTAAAAATTCATTTTGACACCTATGGATATTGCTATTTGGACTTTCTTTCTTCTAAGCTCCAGTGCACTACGTTGAACCATCCAACCTTCACCAATTCACACAGAAAACATTTCTTAACCTTCTTTAACCCCGAATTCGTCGTCGACCCCACTGAGCTTTCCCGTAATTCAATTAAACGCAGAGCATTGCGCAACAATCCACCCGAGGGTACGTCAAAAGCATGCAATTAACGTGGTTTTGCAAGAAGGGCCCCTCGAATGCTGCGATTTCGCGGGGAATATTACGGAGGCAGTGGAGAGTGAATAATCAGCTGGAGCTGGCGGCCGCCAGTCAGCTGTTTGGAGGGAAAGTTTGCCGCTCACGCGATGCTGTCGGGACGTACAGACCTTGGTCAGGTGGCCAATCCGTCCGTCATTCTCCTTGTTCAAGACTAGGGTCGTCGGGAGATAACTGTCGCATTGTCCACAACTTTTATTGTAGTTATTAAAGACCGTTGAAGAGGTTTTGGTCCGTTCATGACATGTAAACTGAAGGAGTAATTTGATGGTTGCAAGGGGGGAGCATTTGCTATTCTAATAGGTTAGAAAAGCTTGAGGTATTTTGAAAGTTACACCTTGAATTGGGCTTCAAGTGTATGCTTAATAGCATGCTTTGGGTTAATATGGTAGACTTTTATCATTTTAAGAGTTGATCGTCAGTTTTTTATCAGGTATGATCAAGTTTTGATCAAGATATGCGTGTAATGGTAAAACGCATACCAACATAGAAGAGTGAAAAATCATGGGACTTTCCTATAAAATTCTTAACTATTACCAACGTAACTTTGTAATATTTGGTAATGTTTTTTTTTTTTTTTTCATCAAAACATCATACCAAACAATCAACGTACTTAATTGAAATATCAATTAACAAAACGAATGAGCTTTGGACGAACCTGTTATACATCTTTCCTTTCAAATGGTGTTTTAAATTGGGAATTTTATAAATTTCGTTTTATTTATTAGAGTCAACGGTACAGTAATACAATAGAAAATCAGGCTATGTTTTGCCTCACAACGTTACTAGCTTTATTTTTTAGTTTGTAACATATTTAGTTTATTTTTTACAATGAAAACTATACCATTCTGTTTAATGTATTACCATTAAGTGAAACTACTATTACGTTTATACGCGCTTAGCAGGTTCAACATTAGAGACAATTGCAAATTTCCAAGTTCAAACATGTTTGCACCGTTGAAAGTGTTAAGCAATGTAACAAGCTTGTCGTCGTCTTCAGCATGTGCCTTTTACAGCACTCTCGTGACTTGTAAACAGGCTGAGGATGTCCTCATTGCCTCAGCACGTTCCCGTAGTTCGGTGGGGGGAGGAGGAGGGGTAGCATGTGTCTGAGTCGAACAGAATCGTGCTCAAAATATCTCGGTTCTAACAAATTCATTGTTTTTACTGTATGCCTATGTAATGCCGCATGTCATTCTTTCTACGAAAAAAATCAAAGTACCGATTCGATTTAAACATATTTAACAAAAGAAAAATTCGTTTACAATACCTGGTTTTGCTATAATTACATGACCCACTGGCTAATCCATAATGAACAAATATTGTATTCGATTTCTTAACTTTTGAAATTGTTTGCTGTGGCATCTACATTGCGGTGACTAGGTGTGTAAATGAAGATTTTGTTTCTTTAAGTTAATAGTGCGCGCTCTTTCTCCCTGAAATATACTTATTCAATTAAGACAAATAACCTTTAGACAGAGAGTGGTTAAATTTAACGTTCATTGAAAAAAATATATGGCAACCTTTGTCAAATCTCTTAACTAAAATGAACTAAAAGTAGTAAATGTCCAAATATACTATGTTACATTGAGTTTTATTTATATGTAAATTAGTTAACATGACAATGTAAATCCATTCTCTTAAATCCTTTTACAAAGTGAAAAGATAAGATAAACCATTCCTCTTAACTCAACATTGGATAACCCGACGTAAGGATTTCTTTGACAGTAAAAAAAATTTGTATTATGTATGATTTGTTTGCAAGGTGTCTATATTAGAATTACAAAACGCCCTAACGACGAACCAGTTTAAGAATGAAAATATACAGATATTTTGTTGATGTGAAAACATAGCTTGTAGGTGTGAACATACAGGTTGCTGGAAGTTTTCAGTAATCTATACAAACTTACAGAATTATCAACGTAACTATAAACGATGTTATTGTTGTCCAAAAAGTCCCTCTTTCCTATCATAGTTACGACATATAGCTTAAGCTCAAAGTTTAAACAATAAAGACCATTTAGAGCCTTTGTGAGAACAAGTGTAGAAAAATGAAAGAATCCTTTTTATGGATTTCTTTGTAAGGGGCCGTCCATAAATTACGTCATCTGAAAATAGGGGGGGGGGGGGTCTAGATTTAAAATGACGGTAAGGTGATGAGCAAGAGGGGGTAGGCTTTGATAAGACGTCATTTAAAAAATGATGTTCTATATAAAATTTTGACAGTACAACAATGATAAATTCGTACAAAATTCAACTATATTATAAAATAATTATCTAAGAAAATACATTTGACTATTTTTAGGCTTGTTTTATACAGTAGTTTATTTGTCCATTGAGAAAGTCATTTTGGCTTTATTTCTGAAGGTAAATTCAGATTTTATTGGTCAATGTTTGTAGTTTATCAGGTAGCATTCTTCGTCATCGTGAAAATATCTGGTTTGGATGGTTCTTTCAACGAACTACCGCCTAAATGGGGTTCAAAAGTTAATTGATAGTCTTAATAAATCAATAAAAAACATAACTTAAGTCGCTTTAAAAAAGCTGTATCTTTACTTAAAATGGAGGATTGTAAAAAATTAAGTCATTTTTCTCAGAGGGGGGGGGGGTCAGACAAATTATGATGGTAGGATGATTGTAGGGGGGGGGGGGTGTCCAAAAATGGCCAAAAACCGATGACGTAATTTATGGACGGCCCCTAATAACCAATCATTCTTGTCTGTGCCAGAATGATTTCACCAAATACTTAGAGCCAATTCACGACATAACCGAACCCCATCCATCCCAGACTTCAAAGCGGTCGTGACCGGCGACGAGATGATCTCGGAGAATGGCATCAGAGGGGAGGAAATGCAGAGGTTCTGCAACATTACGAGCATTACCGATGGCACGAGGTCGGTCATGAGCATGAGCATGAGATCATCCCGCGAGGGCACAAGGGCACGAACGGTGAGAACCGAACTGATGTCACTAGGGGGATCAGGGACTCAGGGACGAGTGGAGAAACGGCGGGGCGAGAGGTGGAGGAAAACTATGGAGGATGGCGGAGAGAAGATTGCAGACATCTAAGAAGAAGAAGAAGATATGGTTGAGTGTTTTAATATATAATTTCCGAATGTGCCCATACTATTGAAAATACCAGTAAAATGAGGAAAGACCATTTTGAGTGGTTTTAAAAAATTTAGGAGAATTAAAAGAAGAATGAATGCAAAGGAGGGTGAATAGAGAGTGATTAAAAAAAAAATTTTATACAGATTTCTTATCTTTGAAATTGATCAAAGGGATCTGATAGTTAAGTTTGATGACTTAGGCTACTTCTTAGAAAGATATTTTTTAAACAGTAGGAACTTACTTATATGTTATTATCATCTAAATCATATAATGTGTGGTTGAAAGTGGTGGAAAGGCATAAGCAACAGTGGAAGGAACAAGTGGTAAACGCAACTTTCTGGTAACTTGACCATCTGTGTAGTCAGTGTAGTCCAAATTGATAAAGAGATAAAGATAGACAGGATTTCACTTTCGTTAGAGTTGAGGTTCAGAAAAAGTGGCAATGAATGACGATACCACTTGTACTCCAGTATCACTAGATCAAGTTATTTTTACTTAATTTTTTTTTACTCGACAAAAATCTTTTAACTATAAACTTGCTTACAGCATTCGAAATATCAGAAGTGGAAGACAGTTACGATCAGAACGTCAAAAACTATACCTCAACTGGATAGGCCTACACTGTTGAAGCTTACATTAAAATGATAACCAAAACATACAATCCACAGATGACATTTACTATTCATCAAATGCAGAGGGTGATAGCAATATTTAATATTCACGAGAGAAAGTAAGACGGAAGCTTGGAACATGGACCACGATATTTAGACAGCTATGACAATGCAGCGGAGAAACCCGAGTCAGCTGAGCGGCAGCGACAATGGTTCAACCCTGATCCAATCAGGCGCTTTCCCGCCACGGCGCAAATCGGTAATGGCGGCGGCAACAGACGTCTTCTGCGATGCTGGCCGGGTCCTTTGCGTGAGATACTGGGTTGTCCGGGGCGAGCATGGAAAGTAAACGTAAAGACGTGATTTTTCTACCATCTAGGCACCTATCAATTAAATGGAGACCACTCATTCAACTATCTAAATTCGTTGAAATTATTTTTCATTTCTATAGAAATCAGATGTTTCCAGACTTACAGGAATACTGTGTTTTGCTATTTGTGGAAATTCCATGAATTTCCGCTGAATTTGGAAAGAACAGTGCTCCGCATGCTGCCCCTGTTATCATTGAGCTACCTATATTATCACATAGATAGTCGATACTTCATAATTTTGATCTACCTAACATAATCACTTGAGCAACCACCAAGCAGAGTTTATGTTGTGAATGCCGTCCGGAAACACCGTCTAGTCCTGGGCTATAGCGCGTGATACAAAGATGAACCAGAACTTAATTGCACTTTATCATCTTCATTCTGTAATTGCGTTATTTGAAATACTATACCCTTATAAAATTTTATAAACCCATCTACATTATTAATCCTTATGTAACCGTTCCACATTTTCCTACCCGGATGACATTAAGAAACAAGATTAATTCAAGACATGCTCTGCTTCGACGTTGACGTAACCTTTGGGCCCTCGCTGCAGTCAAAGACGTGATATGGGAGGCAGTCGCTACATGCAGACCTACCTGCCTTCCTACATGCCTCAGTTGCTACATGCCCCGTCCTACATGCCTGTCACCTCATGCCCCATCCCAGTCTTCGGCGTGTCTTCGGGTCGTGAAGTCTGCTCGTGCTGCGTGCCGACAACTCCTCTATGGAAGAATTGAGAATTGTTTGAGATAATGAGATTCTAAGATAACCGACATGGCTGGTGTTGGCACATCCTGGGTGACAAAGTGTACTTCTGCATGAAGGAAAGGAGTAAGTGTGATGAGGTTTATAATATTGACATGTTTGCTCGAAAGCAGCGATCAGAGTAATTTTACAAACTAAGATTTTAAGAGATCGGCAAAATATTGCTACTTTACTTGGCCTTATCCACATAGACTATTGATGTGTGTGGATCGTATTAGATGAAGTAAGGGAACCCGCTATATAGACTTTTTGGCAGAATAAGGATTCGAACCCAATACATCTCTGGCATGATCATGAATTCCGGCACCATAATCACTACGTCATCGACTAACCAAAAATATATACGTCTTCTTTGCTCCATTTCGTCGATCCGAAGAAGTTCATATAACCATTATTACAAATAACTTTGGGTAATAAAACATTAAAAGGGGATTAAAAGTTTTAAGAATTAATAAAAAAGTACGATTTCTCTAAATCGTAACATGTATGTGTGTCGTTTGAGAGTACTATTCTCCCTAGAATATATATTAAATCTCCTACTTATGTAAAAAAAAGCTTGAAATGGAAATTAATTGCTAGGTACAGTGAGCACTTAATAGTTCCTATGCTATACTACAGACCTCAAATAAACATAATATACAAGGATTTTTTTTTACCAATTTCAGTTTTTAAGATGTCAGTTCCAAATTGTGTGTGTATTCTGTGAGAAATACTATACAAGAATTAATTTTATGTAAATGTGATAGTTCTTACTGACTAGGACCTGCTAATTGCTAAGCCTGGGCCATTAATTAGTAGCTCTAAGACGAATGGCTGCCTAGTCTAGTTTCTAACTTTCCCCAAATTTATCATGTATGTTCAAGATAGATCAGACTAAGCTTAGGTTTTGATGTGTGGACTCCAACTACTGCGCTTCCCAGACAGTTTGGTTGTTATTATAAAAAGTTATTCATCAAAATCACTTAGAGGGTTTTTCTTATTACCTTAGACTTTTTTGCATGTCTTTCATTCGATAATCAAGAAAATATATGATTTAGTTCCACAAATGATGATGCTGGAACTAGATGAAACCGAAGATGTAATAACGATCTGAAGCAATGGATGAAGTAAGATTCGTCTTTAAAAGTCAAGGAACCGTGCAGTAAACCGTTAGCGTAAGTGTAAAGAGGAAGGGGCGTTGCAGGGGTGAGCTGTCAAGGTCACTGATAATTGGAGTGATATCAGAGCGAGGCTGCCTCAAGGTCAAGGCGCTGTGAAAACGTGCTTTCACATGTTCAGGCTCCCGGTCAGTAGTTGGAAGAATTAGAGTATGCGGGCTCTCTGGGTCGTGAAGAATTTAGTGAGAGAAGTCACTGAGGTGTGAACACTAAACTAGAGGTGCAGTTGAAGAGCTGAAAACACCGAAAGCCATCCTGCTTTGAAAAACGTCCTTGAGAAATTGTCACAGACGAAAGTGAAAAAAGCAAAAGTAGAGAAATACATCATCAAGTCTA